>CM046816.1:4344051-4384923 GCA_025617385.1 Murraya koenigii
TGCAACCATAAATTTTAGTATTAATTCATTGATCGAATAAAAATACAAAATAATAAAAGTAAATCATGTAGACTAAGGAATATTTGATCTAACCAATTTAATCATATTATATTAGTTTTCACAAAATAAATTTGTACAATAATTTATAATTATATTATTATTTTTAAGATACACCTGATTGCTTTTTATATATATGAGATTTCTTCTTATTCTTAAAATGTGTTTGATATAGCTTATTGAGTAGAGCTTTTAAAATTAGAGTTTTAGAAATAGTATTTTTATAAGTAAAACTTTTAATAAAAAGTTATTGGATATTTAGTTATTAATTATAAAAACTCTTTTAAGCCATTGTTTGATTTCATAATATTAAAAAGATTTTTGTGGAGTCAAATGACCAAAAAAGATAACTTAGAGAACTTACTTTTAAATCATAAATTTAGACAAAGCATGATACTTCTCATCTAATATAAAATAAATAAGATGAACATCCAGCATAGGATCATATTTTTCGTATTTTGCATGTCAAATTTGTTTGAATTTTAAGTTATGCACAAAAAAAATTATTTACCCTTGAAAGTTAAATCTAAGTATCTAACAGCTGTGGAAGTAACACTAGAGTCTGAATAATTAACCAAAACTGAAAACTCAATGGAATATGTATAGAGTAGAATTTACCCAAGTTTAAACGCAAGCATATATAAGCAGCATGCACATATGTTTCTAAGGTTTCTTTACTTTTATTATTATTGTTGTCAGAAGGACCCAGATACCACTAGCGTGGGAGTGGACAGCCTGGAAAGGAAAAGAGCGGGAAAAATGGAGTATAATAGGAAACGAAGGAGATCGTTCATGAGGGTTGAAGAATTTGATTCTCAAAGATTAGATTTTCAATTCACGGGTTCTTCCTTTTCAAATCACTCTCATTTGATTTTATGAAAACACCATACATATCCAAAAAGGGGCGATATAATACCCCTTTCATTTTTCCGGCCTCCCTCGCTAAGGGAGATACCAAAAGATAAACCCGATTCTTGACTTGGCGTCGGAGGGTTTCGCGGGACACGCCCGGCGACCCGACCGGTTTTACGTGAGTACGGTCAGGAGATCAGCGTTACGAAGAAGACAACGGAACATGACGAAGGAGGTAATCCTGCTCGAGCTTATCGCGAGCGAAGGATCGAGACATCGTTTGAATCCGCGGCGAAGTTTCGAGACATTCACCGCTCGAGTCTGTTTGGAAGTCTTGTTGAAAGGTTCGAAGCATCTGTTGAGGCACGCGAGGAAAAGTCGCATCAGCGGTATGATGAAAGAATTTATAAATACATTTATGAATGCATAAAGTTGTAAGGTTCTTTCAATGTTATGCACGGCACGGCATCGTTGGTGCCGTGCATCGTTGATGACTTGGTGCCAAGGATGCTATCTCGAGGCGACATATAATATTGTTTTCTTTAAAAATCTTTTAGCATTAAACGCCGTCTGCTGGGGATCGAACCCACGACCACGTGGTTAAAAGCCACGCGCTCTACCACTGAGCTAAGACGGCAATATGTTTCTTTGAACCAATAACGTTTAATTCAAAAAAATTGTAAATTAGCCGGTTTGCCTATCGACCACGTACAATTTCGATAGGTATACAAACAGTGAAGTTATTGTAACGTTTATTATCCTTATAAAACCTACTTTAAATAAAATTATAGTCAATGACAAACTGAATTAAATAAATAAATAAATAAATATATATATATTTTTTCAAATAAATTACTTACACTCATAATCAATTTCTTTTTTAATATTATATATGTTGCTTCTTATTTAACTAAAATAAATTATACAAATTTAGAATGATTTCTTCTTCTTGTCAAATTTCTTAATGATTAGATATTGTACTTAAGATTTCTTTCTAATTATAAAAATATAATTAAAAAGGTGTTTCATTAGGAGATTAGAGGGGTGCCAATAATCCAATATATAAAACTAATAAAAAAAAGGCAGAGTTTTTACACTTATACAGAGATTTTAACCAATGTTACAAGTGGTGTTTAACCACAAATTTTGGTCATTTTATTAATTATTATTAGGGTAATTTAACATCAGCCCCAGTTGTTTTGAAAATGTGCATGGGCACTTATATTTTCGATCATGTGCACAATGTACAATTAGCTCAATGTAACTCCTCAGATTGTTTCTCTTCTTTCCAACCGGAACTCTATAAGAATTGTACGCAAGCTCAGTCTCCTCATTAATTCATTTCTGCAAGACTTTCTTTTTTGTAAGGTTTCGTCTTGGTCTTCATTCAAGATCTGGATCATATTCCCTTTCATCATTTTCTGCCATGTCTCCAATTAATCTGTAAATGCATAAAATAGATAAGTGCATTAGATATCAGTATAATTAATAAAATAATAATTAATATATCAGTTTCTTACTTATGGGAAATAGTGCTAACAAGTTACCATAAATGTGTTATTCATTTTATGCCTCGATATTTACATGAAAACATCACCATCTGATATTACACGTGTTCTTTATCACCCACATCTAACTTATACTCTGGAAGATTGTTGGATAATGGCGCATCCATGTCATCATACTCAACCCCATTTGAATAATTACATTTTTCACTCACTGAACAAATAATTGATTTATTATTATCTAGCTGGTATTTCACATAAAACACTTGCTTTGCATGATCAGCTAGAATAAAACTATCAGATTTATAACATATTCAATCTAAATTAACTACAGTGGATCCTAACTCATCATTGTTAACCCCCCTATCATCCACCTAATCATACTTGAAAAGAATTTTCTTAACCCCCAAATAATCAAGCTGCCAAATTTCATCAATAACCCCATAAAAAAGCATATCCCCAGAATGGGGATTTTTATCTTTTGAGCTCGAAATCTGTAAAGCTTTGGCAACAATACGAACACCACTGTTTTGTATTACACGGTTTCTATCTCAAGCTCTCGTAGCAAACTTAAAACCATTACTACAATACCCTTCATATGTCACCACACTTGAGCGTGGTTTGTTTGCCAACCACCATACTATTACCTCAACCGCTACGTTATTTTCTTTATTAGCTCTTACCTATAGTTTCAAAAAATAAAACGGCATTAATTAGTTAAATGGAAAAGTTTGTTTACTTTTACTTGGAAACTTTTTTTAGACCTAATGAAGCTAATCTAATCTAATCTTTTGTTTTAACCAGTCAGCAAATGTACGATAGTGCTCAGTTAGCAACCATAAAGGTTTTTTTAATTGACGAGGGTGCTTTGATTGCAATAAGGCCAAATGCTCCCTAAAATTATACACACAGAATTAACAAAATTATACCTTTTTAATTACTAAGATTACAAAAAAAGTTAACAAAAATTAAGAAAAGTTTGTGTTTACATACTCTATGTATGGTTGAATCTCAGGGGTGTTCACCAAAACACATCGGTGCGCTTGTGCCAATGTAGGAGCATCAACCACATTAATATTTACACCTCCAGTGACCTTTCAATCGTAAAATCAATTAGACGACCGATGGGCAGCCAATTGATTCACAACTTGAAAGGTATTCACATGAGAATTCAAGTGCTTCCTCGATAATATAGCACTCGGAAATGCAACCTTCAGGACAATTTCGGTTGCGAACATAACCCTTTATAGGTTTCATTTCTCTCTCAAATGGATACATCAATTGAAGGTAAACCGGACCACATAACCTAACTTCTTTTATTAGATGGACTGTTAAATGGACCATTATATCGAAGAAAATAGGTAGGAAGTATTGTTCTAAATTGTATAAAGTGATTTTAAGTTCCTTTTGCAATTAGTTTAGAGAATCAGGCTCTACTACCTTAGAGCACAATGAATTAAAAAAGAGACACAACTTGATTATGACAGTTCTAATATTTTGAGGCAAACAATTTTAGATTGCCAATGGTAGTAGTTGTTGCATCAAGGTATAACAATCATGAGACTTAAGCCCGTGAAGACGACAATCATCCATTGAAACAAGATTTCTAAAATTAGAACAGTAAACCTTAGGAACTTTGACATCTTGCAAGGTTTTACAAAACATTTGTTTTTCTTTCTTACTTAAAGTGTATGAGGCTGGGGGTATGACTTTGTTTTGCTGATCAGGAGCTAATGCAATAAAAGCTTTGTTCATTGATTCTCTAAGGTTTGGATCTTTTCTAGCATTAATTCCATCTTTTATTTTCCCCGGTTAATGAAGTAATGAGCCATAAATGCTCTCACATACATTTTTTTCAATGTGCATCACATTTAATTGATGAAGAACTAACAAGTGTTTCCAATATTCTAAGTCAAAGAAAATTGATTTCTTTTTGTACAACAATTGAGTTACATCCCCCATTACCCTCACCCTCGCCCTTGCCCTCGCCTTTACCCTCACCTTCAACCTTACCTTATCCTTACTGTCACCATTATCCTCGCCCTTGCCCTCACCCTCACCCTCACCCTTTCCTTCACCATGTTTTAGCTTTTTTTAGACCTTTTTCCCAAACTTGGTGTGAATGTCAGCCACTAAATTTAAGATCTTAACTTCAAACAAAGATTTAGGAGGGTTTTCAAGAAACTGTCTATGGCAAATATATGACATTTTTCCACTATGCAGCAGCCAACATGCACATGTTTTTATCCCACAAATTGGACAACCATAGTATCCCTTAATAGTACACCTAAACAGGTTCCCATATGTTGGAAAATCACTAATTGTCCACATCAACACAGCCCGTAAATTGAAAGTTTGTTTCCTATATGCATAAAAAACATCGACACCTGCATTCCATAGGATTTTCAAGTACTCAATTAAAGGTGCTAGGTACATATCTATATCATTTCTAGGCTGTTTAGGGCCAGATATCAGTAGAGATAACATCATAAACTTCCTCTTCATACATAACCATGGAGGAAGATTATATGTTATTAATGTAATAGGCCAACAACTGTAAGTCGTGCTAAGTGTGCTATATTAATCCCATTAGATGATGAAGCTAACCAAAGATTTCTTGGCTCTTGGGGAAAATCAGGCCATTTCTTATTAATTAGCGGCCAAGCAGGCGAGTCTGCCGGGTGGCGAAGCTTGCCATCTTTAATTCTTTTATTTTCATGCCATGTTAAGTTCTCAGCAGTTTGTGGTGATTGAAACATTCTTCTAAACCTAGGAATTATAGGAAAATACCATAACACTTTTTTTGGCACCCCATTCCTAATTTTTTTGGATCCATATTTTTTTATTTGCCACTTAGATTCTCCACAGCTTGAGCATTCACTAAGATTTTGAAACTCATTCCTATAAAGAATGCAATCATATGGGCATGCATGTATTTTCTCATAATCTAAGCCTAATAGCTTCTTTTTTTTTTTTTGGCCTTATACATAGACTTAGGCATACTATTATCATTTGGCAATATCTCATTGAACACTTTCAATAAGGTTGAAAACCCACTATCAGACCAGTCGTAAAGTCCTTTTATATTGTACAGTTTCATTAAACCTAATAACTTTGAATGCTTTGAACCCGGATATAAGGGTTTTTCAGCATCTTCAGGCATATATTTAAAAGAACTAGGATGTTTATGACAATGCTCAAAAGTGTCATGAACTATGTCACCTAAATTACTGTAATCTGGACATTTAAAACGCTGACTTTGTGGCTGGTCTTGGCACTTTGCAGAGGTAAGTTTTGGGTCCTCTTTACCATGCCAATTCCAAATTCAATATTCTTTTAGAAAACCTTTTTTAAACAGATGTAACCTCACTTGTTCAGGAGTCAAAAACTCTATATTATAACAAGAGGTATAAGGACATCTAATCGACATTTTATTTTCTGAATTAATAATGGCAAATTTCAAGAAATCATCAACTCCATCATAATACTTATTCGACAATCTATCACAGAACATCCAAGTTTTGTCCATAATATGTATTTTTACATGTTAATTTATTACAAGTTGTTAGCTTAATAAGTTTAATTAAATTGATACAATAAATAACATAATCTTTTATCAGAAAATAAACTTTAAAATGTAATTATTTTAAATTAAGACATGCATATATAACATAATCAGTATTAGAATATTCATGAAATAATCCATATTTCTCAAAATTAATATACTACACTCAATAAATTTTTGATAAAATAAATTAACTTTCAAGCTATCACTCATTTGCTCATCATCCAAAATAAATTCTTGAAAGCCTTCAAATTCTTAAAATAAATATGTAAAACTCAAACAAAAACAAAACAAGAATGTAAAACTCAAATAAATCGTAAACCACAGAAATCAATAATCAAGTTAAAATTAAAATTAAATCAATTCAATAAAAAAGAAGAAAAGAAAATACTAACCTTTAAGAGAATAGTCCCGCATATAATGAAAAAAGTTTTATGCCTTTGGTATTTTATTTTACCATTTCAAGCCACAGTCGATTCAAATATTTTTTTCCTGAAAATTATTACAAGTTAGCAAATTTATCGTTAATAAGATTTTCATAGGAAGCATTGACAATTTGAATTTGAAATTTTCTTTAATTCAATACTATTTGAATGCAATGAAATGTTCAAAACATAATGAGACATGTTCGTGCAGCATATATAAAATTTCCAAGTCATTGGATAGCTATTAAAAAATAGACAAGCATGAACTTAGGTAATTTCTATCATAGTCATTCTCTATTAAAAATATTCCAACAAAAAAAAAAAAACATAATTTGCCATAACTTTCTGAATAATGCTAGGCTTACACAAACAAAATGAACCATGAAAGCTTCAACAAAATACAAGGACTACATACATACAACAAACATCGAACTGGAATTCACTCACATACTAACTAATGGAATTTTAAGTGTTACATGCATACAATGTGTGTGGTTAGTGTATGTGGGTGTGAAGTGAACAAAAGAATTAAGAATCTAGTTTTAATTTAGTTGGCTGAGGTTTAATAGCATGTGGTTAGTGCCAATACTTTCTTTTATTAATGGAATAAATTATAATTTTTTAAAAAATTCTTAATGCAAGTTATAAAGATCAGAGATATTTTGCTAAGAGGCTTTGAAGACAATACGTAGTGCATTTTTTACGATCACTAGAAACTATTGAAGTATAACACTCGCATACTTATCATTTGTAAATTTTTGTCTACTTAAACATTTATTACACGATTACTAGATATTTAAACATTTTGATACTTTAAATCAATGGATGAGGTACAATTTAGTTTCCAGCAATAAAATGACTACAACAATGAATTAAATGAATGAATTGCATGAGTATTGGGAATTAGTAATAATAATAAAAAAACACATTTTTTCTACTAAACCTTTAAGGAATGCTACAATAGCAAGTTATAAATGATTTCGTAACATTTCTTTAAAGTTACACATTTTGTTAGGGAACTTTATACAATTTGGTAGCATTTTCTAAGTAGTATCACTTTTTCCAGTGATAGCATTAACATAAAGCAACAATAGCTAATTGCATTGCAGTTATTTAATGCTGTGTTTTATAATTTGTAGCATTCAATAAATGCTACCTATGTGAAAATATTTTAGTTACACCGGCTAACTTAGCATTCGTTAAAATGCTACAATTCACTTTTGGTAGCAGTTTTCAGATGCTATCATACATTGTTTTTGTTGTAGTGAGCCCTAGTTATAGTATCACATTGGCTACATTATCAACTATCCATTAATATTATATATAACAATAACAAATTAAAGAAGACACCTTAAAGAAAGGAAAACAATTAAAGTCTACGTGTATGCATAATTGGTAAGCATGAGTAAAATAGATAGTAGCTACTAGAAAATCGGCCCGTACTCCTCATTAATTAAATAACTAAAGCTAGCTAAATGCCATGCATTTCGAAACGGTAATGTAAGAACAAGACAGCTAATTAAACTTTCCCACGTTAAACTTTTTAAAAGAAACTCATAATCAATAAAATGTGGCTCATTTTTAAACCATAGATTTGCTTGCCTTTAACCATGTGATAGCAAAGAAGCCACATACTTAAAAACTCTCAATAAAATTATCAATATAATCATTCTTTTTTCAACTTTTTTTATGGGCATATCACCCATATCATTATCTTAAAGTTAGACACCCATGAGAAATTGATTTAGTCAATTATATATCTCTTCTAATAAATTACTATTTAAAGAATTCTTATAAAGATACTTTCCAAATTGTTTTAATCAAACAAGCTAGGTAGCTAACATTCGCCTAATTTTAAATAACAATGACGGTAAATCAGATTAGATCTTTTAAACTAACCTTAGCGATAACAGAAACATCTAGATTAAATCTCACTTCTAGCAACTTAGAAAATTAAAATGATAAAGACCTAGAAAATTAAAATTAAAAAGTATTAATCATAAGATAAAATAAAAAAACCCATTAATTAAATTGTGAAAAAAAATTAAGCCATTACCGATGATCTCCTTTTTAATTCTTTCTCTAGACTTTGCTTGTTATGGAGAGCAAGATTACTTGAATACGCAAGAGATAGTGTCACTTCACCTCTTATCAATGGCTTTTGGTTACTTGGCCAGTAGAGACACTAGAGATTTAGTTGGAGAAAAGCCTATTCTGTAACAAGCTATTAGGGTTTTGATTCATTTTTCAGTTTGGGTAAAAATAGAAAAAAGAAACATAGTGTAAGATTTTCATTATCTATTTGAGTTAATTGAATTCAATTTGTAAATAGACAACAAAGAACAGAAGAGATTGACAAAAGAAAACGAAAGAGAAAGGGAAAGGTAAGATAATGATAGAAAGTTATAGTTTAGGTTTGATAGTGAGATCTGAGATGGGTGTGATCGATAAAGAGTTAATTTAGATTTTTTTCTTTTTTTATTATATTTTTGTTTTTTAAATATTTAAAAAATTATTTGTATCTTAATTTAACAAGACTTGATGGTTTGTGCTTTAAACATTAAGTTTTTAAACTTTAAAAGTATCGGGTTCGAGTTGGAACTAAAACAAGTTTTCATTAATTTTCTTTTATTTTTGATTTTTTAGTATCAATGATAGTTCATGTTTAATTTATTGACACACTAGTATCTATAACCTCTGATACCTACTTGTTAAAAGTGTGAAATTGTGCATTTGTACACAATTACTGACACCTTTTGCAAAATATTAATAAATTAAGTGTCAGTAAATGTCATTTTTGTAGTAGTGATTATTATTTTATTTTATTTTCAATAAAAATAATAGTTATATTGATGCCAAAAATCTGGTTGTTATTATCTCAAGCAGATTAGCCTTTGACATTACCATTAAATTTATTATTTTCGGAAGCGGCTTGTCAATTATTAAGAATGCCTGCAACTATTAGCAGATTATTTTCGATCACCTGAAATTACAGAAGATGGTCAGAGGGCGTCGAATGTTTTTTCAACGATTCCTCCAATGCTCAAGTTAATAATCGAGCATAGGAAAAACTTGTGCCACCTCTCATGTGGCTTAATTCAAATTACCTTCCAACTCAAAGTTTTTCAATAGAATGTCCAATAAAATAATTTCTCTGTGAAAGAAAATGAACATGAGATCCTATGGAAGTGATTCCCCAAATAATTATAACAATCCTAATAAATAATAATAATTATCATCATAACCCCCATAATCATAATTGACAAACTAATGAGTACAATAATAAACATAATAATGATCACAATAATGATAAATAATAATAACTGTCATAATAATAATCATAATAGTTATAATTTATTATATATATTTGGTCGAGATAATTAGAATTTTCCACTGGTCGAAGAGCTCTGCTCAAAGTTACTAGGTAATTACCTGGTCAAGATAATTTGCTTAAGATGATCTTCTCACTTGGTTGAGATAATCTGCTCCAGATGATCTGTTCACTTGGTCAAGATAATCTGCTCACTTAGTCAAGATAATCTGCTAATGGTTACTAAATAACTACCTAATTGAGGTGCTTTGCTTGAGCTCACCAGATAAACTATCTGGTCATAGTAATTTACTAGAGGTTACTTGAGGAATAAATCATAGTGACCTCAAGTAGACTACTATAACTAGATGGTTATCTGGTGAGCTCAAGTAAAGCACCTCAATTAGGTAGTTATTTGATAACCATGAGCAGATTATCTTAACCATGTGAGCAGATCATTTGAAGCAGATTATCTCAACTAAGTGAGCATATCATCTTGAACAGATTATCTTGACCAAGTGATTGCCTGGTAACTTTGAGCAAAACACTTCAACCAAAGAAAAATTATAATTATTTCGATCAAATATGTATAATAAATTATAATTATTATGATTATTATTATGAAAACTATTATTATTTATCATTGTTGTGATAATTATTATGTTTATTATTGTGCTCATTAGGATGTCAATTATGATTATGGGGATTATAATGATAATGATTATTATTATTTATTATTTGGATAGTTATAATTATTTGGAGAATCACTTGGATCTTATATTCTCTTTCTCTAACAAAGAAATTATTTTCTTGAACATTCTACTGAAAAACTTTGAGCTGGAAGGCAATTTGAATTAAGTCACATGAGAGGTGGCACAAGTTTTTCCCATACCCGATTACTGACTTGAGCGTCGAAGGGTTTACGACAAAAAATCCAACGACCTCTGACCGTCTTTTGTGATTTCGAGTGATCGAAAATAATATGCTAGCAGTTGCAAGCATCCTTGGCGATTAGCAAGCCGCTTTGCAAAAAAATAAATTTAATGACGGTACTAAAATATGATCTACTCATACACATCTCACAAGAAATATTTTTTCTTGTTGTACGTTTTCAAGTAATTTTATAATTAATATTATATGTTTAATTTATTAATTACCAATTTTTTTAATTAGCGTGCATTAAATTAAATTGGACAAACATAATGGGAAAAACAAATTAATAAAACATCAACAAAATTATAAAAGATAAACATATAATAATAATAATAATAATAATAATAATAATAATAATAATAATAATAATCAACATAAAATTACTTAGCAACAAAGATTTGACTAAAAGAGTTGGAGTGATAAAACAGATGGTAATTGAATTTGGTGACAAAAAGATTGATTAAAATAATATTAAATTGTCTTATTTGAAGAGTCTTTTGGAGGAAAATTTATTTTTTCATTCTTCTATTTATCACATAAATAAGTAGATAGACACTTAAAGAGTGAAATTTAAAAAATCTTTTGATGATGTTCTTAGAGCTTGCATACAACTTGCCTATTTCGATCCTTGATTCTCTTGGTCATGCTTTCATTAGGAAATATAATTACAATTCGAAACTTTGTTTAATTACATATAATCTATCTTTTCAAATAGTTTATTTTAAATGTACTTCGAGATACGAAGCTAATATTGATTGCTATTCACTATTCATTAATTACATAAAATTCCTCTAAAGAAATCGGCTTCTTGTTCTTGGATACAACAAACTAGCCTTCACAGCATCTTCCTCGAAAGAACAAGGCTTGTCCTCCTCAATTCTCCAAATCTTTCCAACACTAACACTGTAATTTGTAGCCATTCCATTCATCTGCACTTTGCCCTCCATAATTTCTGTTGATGTTGCACATAAGAGCTGCCTTAAATCCTCATTCTCCATGCCTTTTAAGTAAAAATCTCTAGCTTGCCTTAGAACTTTAATGGGGGCTTTGAAAATTATCGTCAACATGGTTTGCATTTTAGCTTTGCATCTCATTTTTGTATTTTTACATGTCGCTGAAAGAGATATATAGCTATGTGGAAGAGAAATGGAACGAACTATAAGAGACTTAATTGGATGATGAAATGAAGAAGGGAGTTAAGATATATATATATGTATGTGTGTGTGTGTTGCTAAATTGATTTTACTCAATTATTTTGATTAATTTATATCTAAGATACGTATGTATGTATATAGGCGTTTCTCCAAAGTTAGCTTCGGATGTGTTTATAAAAATCACAACCTCCACTTCGTACATGATGGTGATGCATGAATACGATATGGATAAGGGAAATTTACATAAATAGCCAGACTCAATTTCTGAATTTCAAAATTAACCCTTCACTTTATATTCTATTAAATATAGCCAATCAAAACTCACATATCCTTAATTACCCTCCATATTTAATTTTTATTCCCTTACATATAAATTTTCATCGTCCGTCCTGCAAACACCGTTCCCTGCAACTAAAGATCAGAGCCAGCACACGATACATTCATACCCAACTGTTTGTTTATCCAGCCGTGTGTAGGGTAATATAATTGTATTAAATATTTATATAAGTGTTATGAATTTCTGTGGTGTATCGTTTGCATTGTTTATGTGCCGTCGAGCACTAGAGTTTACTATATTTCTGTTACAAATATAACATTATTAAATTACAATTATATAATTTAAAAATTAAACAAATCTATTATAAATTAAAAAAATTATTATAACATCATGTAACAAACAAGCAATTTGGTGCGACAAGCAACCCGTCGCACAAAACATATGCGATAGGCACTCATCGCACCAAATTTTAGAAAATGCAACAAGTGCGACAGACACCTTGTGGCACAAAAATTATGCGACAGGCACACCGTCGCACCAAATTCCAGAAATTGTAACCCAAGTGCGACATGCAACCTGTCGCACAAAACTTCCAGAATCACGCAGACCGCACGGCAGACGACCCATTTCGGAAAAAGAATTTTAAATATCTGACTTACAAGATTACGCTTTCCGTTAATCGATGAGAGACTGAGATCGTAAATCACTCGAATAACTGTGAGAGACTCGAAGAACTGTGAGAAACTTGGAAAACTTTGAGAGAATTTTGGCCAGGGACGAGTGAAGATGACAGGGGTAATTTTGTCTTAAAACTTTATGTTTGGTTAATTATGATAGGTAAAATCTCCAAAGGTTATTTGTGAAAAAAAAAAAATATTTTGGGTTATTGATGTAAATTTCCTGGATAATGACCGTTTGTTCTAAGAAATTACGTAACGAAATTTGTTTGTTATTTATATAGTTGAAAATTTACATCACTGTAATTTAACAATTTTGTCGCTTGTATATTTTTTTTCAAATTAGAAAAAAGGACTGTGAACTCCTAACATTTAAAAAAATGGATATAAAATCTCTTAATATTTTAAAAAAGACATATAGCCTTATTTTTGTTAATAAATTTTGTTTGTTTTAATAGTAAATTTACTTTTAATTTATTATTATGTCCATGTCGTAAAATCAACAACTTTTTATTTAAAATATAAAATTATGAATATACCCTTCCTAATTATAAAGGAACAAAAAGTAAAATGATTAAACAGAACATGTTAAAAGGATCAAAAAACAATAGTATGAGTGTTAATAGTTTAACGACAGGAATATTTTAAAATATTTTTAAAAATAAAGAGACTAAACAAACACTAACTTTAAAATATTGGGATTAAAAAAATTTTTAATCTACACATTCACTAAAACTCGAATCCAAAACCTAAATGTTAGAAAGACCTATTTTTACTATTGAAACTAAACCTTGTTTTAATCATCATCCTTTTGATAATTGATCACATATCCTATCGTCTAAGATGAAATTTTGAGATAAAATGTTCGATATCTAATAGTACTGCTGAAGTAAGTGCCTGACAATAATGCAATGGTGTTTGTTAAACTGTACATGAAACGTTTGTAACACTATCAAGATTAATGAACTGCAGATAAAGTGACAGTAAGGTAGAGTTATCAAGCTAAAGTGGAGCATAAATTCGAAAAAAAAAAAAAACTGACATGGAGCATGAACCAGCATTGTCTTAAGAACAATCCAGAGCTAGTTAGAGTCTTAGAGATAAGGTAAAAGCAGAGGAAGGAGACGATAGCACTAGCCGTTATATCAATTGATTTGCAACCATTAGATTAAATGACAGCTGTAACTAGGGCAACATAAGCTTTGCTATCAAGGCATGAACTAATTTAAAATGAAAAAAGAAAGTGAATGAAAACAACATGCTGTGTTCAGTCAATTATTTTCTCTTGCATCTGCCATCTGTCATCACAACTTAAGGTCGTTAGAAATTTAACTGTGACTGATAGTAATAGTAGTAGTAATAATAATAATAGTCAAAATTTGAAACATATATTATGATTTTATTAGATGATTTTATTGGGACTGTCTATCGAAATTTTTATCATTTTGAAATTTAGAAAATTAATAATACATTAGTTATTCATGACTAAAAGAATCTTACGTGTTTTCAGAATAATTGACTTAAACTTATATATATAAAGTAGTTAATTTTAAAATAAATTCAAATGGAACGGCAAACGGCTTGGGGTCTAACCCCATCCAAAAAAGACACATGTCAACACAATAGAACTCTTTAAAAAATGTTTATTTAAAAAAATTTAACAAATAAATTAAATGTCAAGATTACTTTAGAGTTGTTTTAAAGTAGAGCAGAAATTATAGTCATATACATAAAATAATAAATAATATATTATAATTTTGATCGTGTGACTATAAATGAGTGGTCAACTTTTAAGTAATTTTATGATAATTAGATCCTAAATTAAAATAAAAAAACACTTTAAAATTGAGAGCATAGGTACTTAATTTCTCTGCCCAAGAGAGAGATGCTTGTCATTTTGAATTGATCAAGGTTAGGGAACCGAGAATCAAAACAAAATATTTATTGTAATTCATTTGAAGCTTGTGAATTTATTGTCAAATTAAAGAATGAACATTAGTTGACATAAAATTTTGGGATACAATTTGAGATATTCAACATTATTCGTGCTAATAAAATAGATAAAAATAAAACTAAAACATCTAATATGATTTTATTTTATTGAATAATGTTATTAAGACATTCTTTCGAGAACTTTTCCCATTTCCAAATTTTGAGAAAAAAATAACACATTGAGTTGGCTACGAATCATTCGCGGCCAAAAGAGCCGATGGTGCTTTTACAAGGCACATCGGATAGACAGAGGTGTCACCGTGCAGCCCCGAGTTCCCCAGCCCAATGAAACATCAATCACTCTATGGTAACACAAAGAATGAGGTTTGACAAAATAGTCTAGGTCAGCCCAGCTCGTCCATGATTTAGCCCAGCCCGACGGGCCTAGGATATGGGACTAAATTTTTCAGGCCCGTCGCAGACTAGGCCTGGATTGGGCTTAAGCAAAGAAGCCCAGGCTTAGGCCCAGTCTGTTTATTATTATTTTTAAAAACTTTAAAATTAGATTAACATATTAAAATCTTAAAAAATTAAAATAAATAATAAGTAATATTAGCTTTTGCGCTTTGGTACTTGTGGATTGTGGTTTATTACCAACTTATGATGTTAGTATTTGCTAGTGTTAATTGGAATAGTGATGTTAATTATATTGTTACAGTAGCTTTTACAAGTAGTGTTACCTGTGTTATGTTGAACACTTGAAATTTCATATTATGATTGCAAACTTTTTCCAACTTTATTTTTTAAGGGAGGCCTCTTTAAAATAAATGTTGAAATATTAAAAAAGTTTAGAAAACATTTTGGAAGCTTAAGTTCGTCCAAGGTCCAGTCTGGTCCATTGACAAGCCTAGAGGATTGGGCTTATTCCATGAAACATGGGCTTGGGCCAGGGTTGGCCAAGGCCCGACCAAGCCTATCCATTTGCCGCTCCTACAAAGAATAAAAACTGCATAGGATATATATATATATATATTGGAAAATTTGTTAACGAAAAGGACCGTAGAGAATATAGAAAAAAGCCCTATGAGTGTGTTTGGGATTTTGCTTGAGAGGGTAAAAATAATTTTGAAAACTAAAAGTTAATTTTGACATATGGTAGATGCAAGAGGAATAATCTTTATAAAATAACTTTGGCAAAATCACTCAATTCTACATCAGATTTTAAAAAGCATGAAATGAGTAGCTTTTCAAAATATAATTTTGAGAATCAATTTTATACTGAATACAACTTCATATATATCCTCTTACATATTATAACAATAAAAATTATTCTTATTAATTAGGAAAGAAAATCATTAACCTTAGAGATAATATTACTATTACTAATTATATTGAGATAATAAATTAAAATAAAAATTAATAATATAAAATAATTTATTTTAGTTATCAATTATTATTATATATAAGCAATAAAAAATATTTTGTATAAATATTTATAAATATATAAATAAATTTTATTTAATATTATGTCGTATTCAATTATTTATATTCTTATAATAGTTTAAAAGAAAGACTTATCAAATACATGAGACTGCTTTTAAAACTCACAGACACTTTTAAGAATAAAATTTTATCAAACATTTAACCATTCTCTTTATATTCGATTATTTCTATAGTACAATTAATAATAATTATTTTAAAAATTACAAAATCACTAAACTAACCCTATGTCTTAAACTAAATAGGTGACATTAGAACTGGTCACTAAATAATGTCAACTTTCTTTTTGTTTTTGTTTATTTAGTCTACATAAGTTGCCAAAATTTGATAGGAAAGTTAATGAATTAAGAATGTAAGTGAGAGGTAGACCTAATCAACTCTTGAGTTAGCTTATTTATTTATTTGAATTGACTCTTGAGTTAATTTTTAAATTGAGGAAAAAAAATTCTTTCAAAGAAGTAAAATATTAAAAGGAATTGGCAATTTGAATCATAATATTAAGTATGTTAAGAGTCTTTCTATTTGCTTTGCATCCGATGTTGTGTGTCTAAGCTCTTTATGAGATTTTTTTTTTTAATTTAGTTAAATATTTTTATTTTTTTCGTTTGCTTGATAGTACATTTCTTGTTTTAGGAGAAGTTGGTTAGTGGCCATTAACTTTTTCAAGTCAAGGGTAAGTTAAGTTGTTTATGGAATAAATAAGAATTCTCTTGATTAAGCAGAAATTAGGCTGTTATTCCTTGAATATAAATCCTGCATGCATTATAATTTATAATATGCCTTTATAATCTTGAAATGTAAGATAAGCAGTTGGTCAACGGTCATCCGTCATCACGAAGAAACTCAAAACACCATAAGCTCCAAAATTTCCTTTAGACTCCATTTTTAACACTCCATACTTCTTTTTTCGATTAGTTATATATAAATACACCGCTCACCTCTCTTTTTCAACTCAAAATTCAAATTGCAAGTTCTTGCACTCCCTCTCTTTTCCATTAATTTATAGTCTCTTTGGCAAAACAAAAATTAATTTATAGGTGAAAACATGAGAAGCAAAGCAAACATGCAAAGCAATTTCAAGCACTACATGGAAAAACCCAGAAAGATTTTACGGAAGGCCAGAGACTTCTATGTGAAGAGCATGGAGGATTGTGCAAATATGATCAGTTACGGCAGCGTGATGGCCCGCCCCGGGGTACAAGTATCTAATTTACCGAGGAGTTTTAGCGTCAATTACTCGAATTCAAGGAACGAGGAAACATTTAAAGAAGCCTCAGCTGCAGTGAATAATAGAAAAAGAAATGAGAAGGACTTGAATTATGTGAAGGGAAAAAAATTGGAACGACAAAAGTTGGAGAATAGGTCAATGAAGAGAAGCTACACTGGTGTTGGATTGGGAAAAATTGGAACTATTGATGAGGACAAGCCTTGTTATTTTGAAGACGATATGATTTATGCTAGATGCAGAAGTTGTGCTCTCAGGAGAAATTTTTAATATTACTATCATACATTGGAAAATTGAAATTGATTTTGATTCTGAAGAATATTTGAATTGATTCTCTAAATAAGAATTCATTAATTGGTTTAGTTGCGTTTCTGATTGGAAATGAAATATAAGGCGTACCAGGGAATTCTAATTTAAAGTAGAAGCTGAATTATGTAGTCCAATGAATTTTAATTTGCTTTGTCACAGTGTGGCATTTGAGACCAAATTTTTTTGTTGTAGAACTTTAATTCTCAGGGCCAAGGACCCAATAACCCTCAAAATATTCTGCCCATGCTTCACATTTCGTTTTTGCTAACTACAATAGGGAATATTGATAGCTACCTATGTCTTTTATAATTTCTAGTGTATTAAACATGGTTTTATTTGTCCATATGATCAAACAAGTTAATCCCTGTCCCCTATTAAAATGACCAACTTACGAGTAATGAGCTTAAATTTTGATCATCACAAAATAATAGAAAGAGAGTAATTTAATATAGGAGTTGGAATTTATTTGATCAATCAAAAAATATATTCTTAATTACTTGAGAAATCATTAAAAAGGGAAAAGAAAAAGGCCCCCAATTAATTGCAGCTCTCATGGATTAGTTGTTATGACAAAATATACACTCTATTATCTATTATATAATTAGGTAACGAGATGTGATGATGAGCGACATAAATCAAACTTATAAGTTAATAGATATATGTGACCTAATTCTAACTGTCAACATAATCTAACGGATAAAAAGAATGTTTCAAAAGCTCCCAAAATTTAATTAGCTCGATCTCAGGACTCGTGAATCCGGCAATAAGACGGCACAAGGCAAATAGAGAAGATCAAACAAAGTTGAAGTCCAAAACACTATGCTCCAAAGTTTCACTCATCGTAGCTTTAAAAACCAGTGTTAATAATATTCCTCTCACCGTCTCCTTGTTACCCTTATGGGACCTGTTCAATGCTAACCATATGCAAACTAATAACTCTACTTTTCCTGGTGTCGGTTCTTTTATTCTCTTGTTCTTTTTCATTTCCTAATTCAGTTTTATAATGGTTTTAGACTTGTCTTCTTATAAGTTGCTATAGCCTTCTTGCCGTCCAAATTTTCAGTCCAAATTTGCATTAGATGCTACCGTTGCCCAAAAATAAAATCAAAATATAAGCCAGCACAGTATAAATTTACATAATCATTGATCTCTTAAGCCATGTATTACTTCATACCTTTTAGAATCTAATTTCTTCAATCCCAAATTGTACTAGTTAATTAATTATTAACCATGAAAAGCAAGGGAAAAAAGAAAACCAAATTCATGCAAATTATGTCATCACCTGTCGTGCTTCTAAGCAAGGCTAGGGATTCGTACATCAACAGCTTTAATGGCTGTGTCAATGACGTTGGACGAGGCGGCGCGGTGGTCTGTCCGGTTTCACATGTTTCGCATATGCCTAAGAATTTCAGTTGTGGTAGCTCCAAGTCAAGTGGTGATGAAAAACTTACAGAGATGTTAAGAGAGGCGACGTGTAAGCGGATTACAGGCAGCGAGGCGGGGCTGAATCTACAGCGGCAAACGGAGGTGATTGAGGCTACTGCTATGGGAAAGAGTTACAGTGTTGGCGTTGGGAAGATAGGAAGAATTGATGAAGATAAGCCTTGTTCCTTCGAGGAAAATTTGTTGTATCCAAGGAGCAAAAGCCATGCCATTGGTAATGTTTTGCGTCATTAATTAGATAGTGAAACATAAGCTGGCACTACATTTAATATGCTAGTTACAATTGAGATTATGAGTGAAATTCTTCATTGTTTGTGTATTAATACATTATATATATATATATATAAAGATCAATCTATCAAAATTATTAAATTTATGCTAGTTGTACCATTTCTCTTTTATATTCAATCACTTGTTTAAATTAACCCTTTCGATCATGGTGATCATCAACAATATGTTGTAGAATCCAAATATTTTCATCCCATAGAAACAGGGAATCGAAGAAATAAGAAGACCAGCAAAAATCTTCCCCAAGAAATCGTATTGAGATATTGACATCCAAGCTGAGATGTTAAATATATAATTTTTAACATTTACTAATTCCATCAGCTGAAAGCTCGAAGAACACAACAGGCATGTATATGATGACCCAGAGCCATAGGATATAGAAGTCTTCTTGCTTTTACAACTTGCAATATTGTAGAAAATTTATCAAAAACTCTCTGAAAATTTAACATGAATTCGATATCGAAAGGCCAATAATTGAATATTAATACAAAGCAGTTGCTCCTAAAATTTTTAAACATGTCTCTTGCAAAATGAGAAAATGCACGTTTCATTCAAAGAACGCAAAACTTAAAAGAGATTTGATCGACTTTAGTGTTAGAAAATTTATAGGTGAAGTATGGACATAACTAAAATAAAATTGAAGGAAAATGAGAATAAGCACATATTGGGGAAACTAGAAATTACGTGGTTCGACTTTTAACCTATGTCCACAGGCGCAAACAGAATAAAAATATTTTACTAGTGATACGAGTATTATAAGTATTGTAATATTTTTACTTACTTCCCAGAATTCCAATACACCAAATCTCTCACTCAGTACTAAAACTCTCACACCTCAAACTCTTAGTTTCCTCTCCTCATTTTGTTAAAATTATATATATATATATATACCCAATAATTGAATATTAATACAAAGCAGTTGCTCCTAAAATTTTTAAACATGTCTCTTGCAAAATGAGAAAATGCACGTTTCATTCAAAGAACACAAAACTCAAAAGAGATTTGATCGGCTTTAGTGTTAGAAAATTTATGGGTGAAGCATGGACATAACTAAAATAAAATTGAAGGAAAATAAGAATAAGCACATACTGGGGATACTAGAAATTACGTGGTTCGACTTTTAACCTATGTCCACAGGCGGAAACAAAATAAAAATATTTCACTAGTGATACGAGGATTATAAATATTGTAATATTTTTACTTACTTCCATAATTCCAATACACTCAATCTCTCACTCAAGTACTTAAAACTCTCACACCTCAAACTCTTAGTTTCCTCTCCTCATTCTGTTAAAATAATATATATATATATATATATATACCTTAATTATCTTTTTAATTTACATGCTCCATATTTCTTCTTCTTTCTTCCTTCAAATATTTCAACTTCCCTATTAAATTCAAATTCAAAGTTTTATCAAAGAGTATGGCTTCTAGAATGGCCACCTCTTTGACATTTGTATAGATTTACGATTTTAAGGTCACAACTACTATGAAATGAAAGACACTAGGATGTGTTTGGTCAGTCAGAGACACTTGTAAAAGTTTATTAAATATTAATATTAATAATATTTAAATCACTTATTAGTTACTCATAAACTTGTGGTCTGGCGAGAAAGCTTTTACATTCACAATGTTAAGAGATATCATAAACACATATATGAGAGTTGATATCTCTTAAAAAATGAGTGGAATTGAGAAACTTGTTCAATCATTTTAATGTATATGGTAGATTTAAAGCCATAGATCATTTTTGTTTTGTATGGCTCTATTCAAAATAGCCTTGAAGTTAATTTTAGTTTTTAAATTGTCGCATACAAACAACCTGAAATTTATCATAAGCCTAAATACGTATAATTTATAATACAATCTAAAGGTTTGTCAAAGAAGTAGTTCAAAAATCTACTTCTACAAATATATTTGGAGATATCTGCCCCTAAATTTTGGGATAATCAACAGAAGTTTGAATCCAATCCCTCGATATTGAAGGGCGTGCGTTACCAACGGTCGAAAAGGCTCAGTGGCCATTGGTCGAAGACAATTCGGGGGTATGCTGCGATAAATAAAGACTAATAGAGGTCAAAATACAAAATTCGTTACTATTAAGGTTTCGTTTGTGAAAAAAGGAAAAAATGGTACAGCTTCGGAGGAGGGAGCAGGGCACAAAATTGATAGTTTGTTCCCAATTTTATTAGGCACAGGCTTCCTAAATCTCACGAGTATGTCCACATAGTGCCCGTACCTTCGTGGTTTTTGAATTGTGTGGTGGACCGCAATTCAATTAATACTCTTACCCACACAATTATTGAGCATTGATAAAAGTGAGAAGAGGAATAGTGGATCTGCAGATCATCGAGCATGGCAGCATTGCTGTTATTTATTCTCTTTGTGGTCTCTAGTGCTGTCCTCAGTTCCTCACAGCAAATCATCACAACCCTGCCGGGCTTTGATGGTGATCTTCCCTTCAAACTCGAAACTGGGTATGTTTTATTTTTCCTTTCTTGACATGCGTAGCTGATTTAATTTCTCCAGTAAAAACAAAAAATAAAAACACTGTGTTAATTACCTTTAGGTATATTGGGGTGGCAGAGAACGATAATATGCAGCTGTTTTACTATTTCGTTGAATCCGAACGGAGTCCCGAAAATGACCCTCTTGTACTTTGGCTCGCCGGAGGCCCTGGTTGCTCTGGATTTTCGGCCCTTGTGTATCAACTTGGTATATATTTTTTTATCATATATATTTCTTGTTTGATATTAAAGTATAGATGTAAAATAAAAGTTGGTAGATATTTTATAAATATAATTTTGAAATCAACCCATCTTTGAAATCAAATTAGTAGATGTTTATTAAACTATTTTATTTTTTATTATTAAAATTTTTAAAATATAGTTACTCGACCACAATATTAAATGGACCCTTAATTTAGTAGAGAGAGAGATATGAACTCTCTTGAACTCTTTTTTGTGGCTGGAAGCCTAGATCAAATAATGATATATATCCATGTATAACTTCTATTTTTTTTTTTTACTTTAAATTAAAGTGATAAATAATATAAAGCCACAACTATTATACTGAGGTACAATAAATTTGTATTTGAGAGGAGCTTGTGGTAAGTTTTGGTTTAGGTGTATATTTTTTTATGTTTTGGGTATGTGGTATACTTAAGGTACACTAGGTACTAAACTAAAATGATTTGTATTGTGAAATAAGGTGGCGTATGTGGACAATAGGGAGAGCCCAATGGAGCTAGTTAATTTAGGGAGTTGATATGGAGAGTTTATGTGAGCTCAAGGGTAACTCAGGTGATTCATAAAATACTTAACGTAACTAGGATAGATTAAATAAACTCATATATGTGACAAAAAGGGGAGTGCTGGCAAATTTTAGAAGTAGTAATTTTTTAAGTCTAATCAAATCTAAAAGGAGTAGCTTTTGACATTTAAGTATTGAAAAAAATAATAAAAAAATGAAGAAGAGCTGAAATATTTGAAGGAGGATAAAAAGTAAAGTCAAAGTTTTGGCTATAAATAGAAGGGCTCTCCCTATCTATTTGTGCATCCAAAATCAATTCCAAAATTTTTTGTGAGAGTGTTAAGAGTTTTGGATTCTTATTGTAGTGATTTGGGTGTAATTAGATTAGGGTGAGAAAAACCCCCAATCCGCTCTCGCTCGCCGCTACTAACGGGGTCTTGGTTGGTTTCCCTTCCTTTAGCTACTCAGATATTTCAGTTCGCTAAGTTTGAAAAGTCCAAAGAGCACGGACTAGCCACATAACTTGGATACGGTTTCCCGATTGGAGGTCTATGGATCACAGACGGTATCTCCCAATGGTCTTTCGCCTTTAAAAGTGTCCTCCCTTTTTCATTGATCTGGGGGAAAAGGAACCTTCTACCAGTTGGGAAGCAAGACATCAAGTAAGTGGCTTGATAAGGATAATTAAGCTGACAAGCCGTAGTTGGCTACTGGCATAATAGGGTGGTGCCTTCTCGCACCGTAGGCGAATCTTGCGGTAGCATTTGTGGTGGTGCTTTAGGATTCCAATGTACTGCAAACTACGACTCGAAGCACCAAACCTAGGGCTAGGGGTCGTTAGACCGCGACTTGTTTGATCCTAACTCGGTTTCGATGACTAAAGTGATGCTCTTAGCTATCTCTTCTCTATAAAAAATAAATTAGTATAACAATGGTCGATGAGTCAACTCGGTCAAGTCTTGCAACTTTTCTTAGGCCCTGAGCTATGCATGGACGCTTATCGAGAGCTTCGTTTGACTTGATTATGATCCCTTCCACTAGATACCCATTCTTCAGTCTCTTGCACTGCTCAAATACGTGTGCAACTCTGTACCTCCTTCCCTTCGCCCACTCTCCGTTCACTTGGTTCTTAAAGCGAGAGGAGGAAGGGTAGGCGGCAGTACCACGAGCCCTCCGTCCTACACATCTATCCGAGTAAGTGTAGTTCACTGGTTCCAGTGAATGCTCTTATTTCTAGGCAAAGATCGTCTGAGTGTGCAATTATGCTTCAGATGCTTTGCCATCTATTTTGAAGAACACCATAATGTTTCCATTTATCGGTCAATCGCATCATTATTTGCTTTGAATTTCTCCCGAAAAAAAAGTTTGAATCAATGCAATCTTCAGGGAATCCATATATTTAGATAGATAAATAAAAATAGAAATAGAAAGTGTATTTTCAATTATACTATCCTAAAATAAGAAATAGAATAGGTCGTATCCACTAGGAAAAAATTATATTGTTACGAGGTATATTAAGATTCGGTCTCTAGTTCATATTTAGTCTACCAATCTTTCCTAATTCACATTTTTGTGAGACTTTTGTAATTCCTTATATAAGGATTACGAAAGGGCCTTGAAAGAGCGAGGGTGATCTACGATCACACTTAGTCTATATGTTGCTCGTGCTGCGCCAAGCACTAGTCTCATAACGATGTTGGCGCAAAAGGATCAAGGATCGGTCTTTCACTTGGCGATCGATTCGCGAATCGAACTCGCTCATGAATTTCCAAGGTTGCTTCAACATCCGGTTTTCATCCTCACGATCTTTTGATAGTAAAGGGCCATCATCGATGATAAGGATTTGAGAAGCCGAGAAGAATAAGTAACCATAGTGGCATGCACCATAAGGTTATAGAGATGAGAATTTAAAATAGATAGTATAAAAGTCTCCATCTCACCGCATTTGTTTAGCTTGATACCCAGAGGCTTCTTGCTCTTGCTTGGCAAGGAGCATTTTACCGAGACACTCAGAATGGTCGACCATATGTACCTCGTGAGACTCGTCCCATTCAAATCAAAATAGAGCGAGCACCTACGACTAAGGGAATGGAATGTCGACCACAGGGTGAGAAAAGCTAACTGAATAGTTAGAGATGCCGCAAGCAAAGATCATATGCAAGTTGAATAAGCTATGACCCTCTTTAGATCGTTTTATAATATTCCAATGGTTGCCACAAATAATAACGTCATTGCTCCTGCAAAAGTAATAACAATTAAAAAGCCGTTCGAAAAGAAGTGGATTTGTTCCTGTGCCTTCTGCGGGGGATGCTCATTTCAGTAATCAAGATAAGAGTTCGATCCCATGCACCTAAACGTAAAGCCAACTCCTTTCCTATATTAATAGTTTAGTATCCCGCCTACGAAACTAAGTATATTTGTTTTGTTGGGTATCTTGGACCCATAAGCGTAGGATTGAGGTCATTAATCTCATTTCAAAAGGGGAACGTGCCACGACTAGATAGGCAAGCAACGCACACCTGTAATGCTAGACGAGTGTATGTCAGAAGGATGGCGCACCAGAATCTCTAGTAATGATGATGATAACGAGGATAAGTAAGTCAGGTTCAAGGCAACCTTTAGTCCATGGATACATGCTTCATATTCTGTGTTGTGGTATTGTTAATTCCTGTAAAGTTGAGCTTAATGGCAATGGGGTTTTGCGATTCACCTTTAAGCAGTCTTACTTGAATTCTCTCTCTCTCCAATGGTGATCTCACTTCAGTAGGGGGATGAATCTGAAGGGTGGTCCACGATCAAAAGAGAACAGCTGCTTTGGCTCCGGTCCTAGCCGACATTGGAACATATCTTTAATAACTGGTGTAAAAGGCAACCTTCCCATGGTATCTTTTAATACGCTTACCTGACGTGCTTTTTTTCATCTTATTGCTCTTGCCACACTTATTTGCTTATTCTTTTGGTTAACGCGCCCCACTAATAATTGATAGCGAGAACTAGGCAAAAAGTCAAAGAATGTGTCAAGAGTGAGCCCACTATAGATACCCTACAGAGAGACCCCAAATGAAGTCAATAAACGAGACCAACCTACGGGATGCGCTATGAGCAGATTGATCTTTCTTTAATAATGCATTTCAACATTGAACATGTGCCAAGGAGACAGAACACAAAGGCAGACACCTTAGCCAGTCTCGCAGTTTCTCTTATTCTTGAGAGTGTAGTTGTAATAATTTTTCACATAGTGAATATTTTTCCTGTGATTGTCTTTTGACAATAACCGTGATGGTTTTATGAATTTGGAGTTTTTCACGTAAATCTTATGTTATGTAATTAATTATTCTCTATTTATTTTTTTCTATTAATTTTTTGCTTGAGATTGGTTATTCTCTATTTATTTTTTTTTCTATTAAATTGTTGCTTGACAAATTTGCTCGGAGTGATCTTGTGAGAGGAAGTTTAATTTCCTAACAATGATATCAAATCAGACGGTTTGTACTTAGGGATTTATGGTACTATTCACATATGCAGTAATATTCACACATGTGATGCTATTCATATATACTGATGTTGTTGGCGTGAAGTAATGAGGAGTTAGTTCAAATAGTCCATGGTAAAGAGTGGAGACCGATCTATTAAGCAATATGTCGGGATTAAAATTTTCAAAGTCGGTGAAAATTAAAATAGAAAATTTAATGGGAAAATCAACTTTAGCTTATGGCAAATTTAAGTTAAGGATGTGTTGATCCAATCTGAGGTTACACAAGGCATTAAAGGGAAGCCATTCTACTGTTTCTAGTAATGACTATAGAAAAGCTAATATAAGCGATGAAGATTGGGAAGAGTTAGATTATAGAGCTGCAAGTGCTATACTGATTGTATCTAGTAAAGAATGTTCTTGCAAATATAGGAAATATTCCTACGGTGAAAGAGATTTGGGAGAGGCTAGAATAGTTGTATCAAACAAAGAGCATATCAAATCAGTTGTACTTGAAGGAGCGATTTCATATATTGCGAATGCCTAAAGGTACAAAAATTTCTGATTATCTCGGTGTTGTTAATGGTATTGCGATAAAACTAGAAGTCATTGGAGTTAAAATTGATAATGAGGACAAGGTGCTTAGGCCGGTTGTGGTCACTTCGGAAGAAAAAGGCCGATAGGTGAAAGAATTGAAATTATATATGTCTCGGTTTAGCGGTAGTGGGGAATTGGAAGAAAGATAACATAAAAAAAAAAAAAAGAGTCTATTGGGGATATAGACAATGAGGCACTTAAAAGAAATTATCGTAGAAGAAATGGAGCAAGGTCGACAATTGACTCCAAATTAGATCTTGATAGCATTGTTAGTGGTAAGTCTCTTATCATTATGGGAAGCGATAGTCCCTTGTAAAATTGATGACGATGACATCCTCATAGTATGTCGTTAGTGTCATGAAAGTGGATGTGTTATTACTAGTGGGTCAACAAGATTTGCACATAAGGTATGGTTGATATTGATATAGAGTGTGTAGTGGAATTTATATCGATGGTGATGAACTTCTAAGAAAGCCAATATAAAAGTTGCACTATAAATTTCGATGGGATGTTTCAACATGTGCTAGATGTAAAATTCTTAGAATTGGTAATTAATTCTAAATGAGTATACTCTTTATGGTAGAGTATGATAATTCACTATATTGAGGATTATGATTATTGACGATGCAAAAATAATATTGTGGAGATTGATTGATCTTCTATTAAATCTCTAAGTGGAAGAATGTTAAAAAAAAAATACTGGTAAATTCTAGAACAGTAATTTTTTAAGCCTAACCAAATCTAAAAGGTGCACTTTTGACATTTAGAATTGAAAAAAATAATAATAATAAATGAAGAAGAACTGAAATGTTTGAAGGAGGATAAAATGTGAAGCCAAAGTTTTAACTATAAATAGAGGGGTTTTCCCTCTCTTTTTGTGCATCCAAAATCAATTCCAAATTTCTTGTGAGAGTGTTAAGAGTTTTGGATTCTTATTGTTTTGGGTGCAATTAGGGTTAAGGTGAGAGAAAATTATTTACGAGAGTGTAGTTATAATAATTTTTACATAATGAATATTTTTCCTCTACTTATCTTTTGACAACAACCATAGTTTTTCTCCGAATTTAGAGTTTTTCATGTAAATATTGTGTTATGTGATTGGTTATTCTCCATTTAATTTTTTCGTTAAATTGTTGTTTGACAAATTTACTCGGAGTGATCTTGTGAGAGGAAGTTTAATTTCCTAACAATATGAAATACGATCTCGATCTCAAATTAAAAATATAATAAAAGAAACATAAATATTAAAAAAAAAACACACTCACACACACAATGTTTACATGGTTTGACCATTTGGCCTACATTCATAGGAGCAAGTCATCACTAATATATAAATGGAGATTACATGAGATTTTATATTATTTAAGATGAATAATACAAGTTAGATAGCTATATAGAGATGTTTGCTGTCGATAAAGATAAAGATGATGGATAAAGATATGAAGTGTGATAATATGGTAGAGAAGATGGTGGTGTAAAATAGAAAATAACCTCCCAAAAATGGTAAAGTGGGTGATGATCTAAAAATAGAGAGAAGGAAGGGGTGGGCAGGTAAGGAGAGAGGAGAACTCTCAAATACTGGTGATTAAGACATTTGTATAGTAGAATTCAATAATAAAAGAGAGTGCATAAATGTTACGATTAGTGTAAAGAGAAGATATTTTTAAGGGTATGCGTAATATGTAAAATTTTGTTAAATGATATCTTTATATTATTCTAAGTAGTATGTCTCCTTGTAATGTAGTAAATTCTGTTAAATGATATCTTTATATTATTCTAAGTAGTATATCCATTTTATCTTTATATTTATCCATGTGCCCTTCATTTATTGGTCCAAATTTATCCTTTCAAATTTACCTCAAACAAAAATCAACGGTTGTGGCAGAAGGCATTAGTTATACTAAATGATAGAGTTGGGCTACCGGCAGAAATAATGAATTTATAAACAATAGCTGTTGATTGCAGACATTTTTAGTATAATAACACGTCAGCATTTTGATTTTTTTTTATTTAATAGAAGATAACAATAAGTGAGTTAGTTGAAAACATTTATTATAAGTCTTACATTAAGGTTAAAATACAAAAATTAAGTATTTTAAGCAAGTTGACATTTTAAATGAGATATTAGTGGGACATTATGACCATTATTGGGATTCTAACGGATTTTAAAATAGTAAAATATTTAATTTCGTGAAACATGAGCACTTTCATCATTATCCTTTTTTTAATATATCTTGACGGTATGTCCTTTGTAGGTCCATTGTCATTTGACTTCAAAAACTCTAGAGAAAATTCCCCAACGTTGCTGTTGAATCCATACTCGTGGACAAAGGTGAGACATTAAGTAGAAAATTCTTTTACAAACTTTGTGTTTTAATAATAATAATTAAAAATTTGGAATTGCATTAGAGATCTCAATGGGAGTTGCATATAAAAATTATTTTTCAGGTTGCCAACATCATATTCATAGATGCACCGGCAGGCACCGGATTCTCATACGCCAATAACTGGCAAGGATTCGTCATGAATGATACACTTTCAGCAGCACAAACGTATTGTTTTCTAAGAAAGGTGAGTAAAAATTTGATAACCACCAGAGTTCACTATTAAAGTAAATTTTTACATGGTATATTTTGGTTCAAATGGGGTCAAAAATTGGAAAGCAAAATTTATAAACGGAGAGGGTCAGAGGTGAAAATAACTAAAAGGGATAAATTTCTGTTGAAAACCTTATATTCGTTTTGTAAGTTTTGAGTTGGGAGGTTCACAACATCCCCGTCTATGTAATGATTATACTTGAAATTGAGGTGGTGTGCGTTTTTTACTGCATAATAAAATCACTAACAGTTAACTCATTATAAGTTGATGATTATTGGTAAGAAAATATTAGCTTCACACTAAAAGTTAATACTATATGTTTTAGCTGTTTTATTTTAAAAATTAAGTGGAAGTCCAAGTAGGTAGCAAACATATATAGCTTAAATCGTGCATCAATTGAGTCTATTGGTTTTCCAAATTAATGCATTATGCAAACTAACTAATCTTTTTAATTTGTATATGAATGATTGATTAGTGGCTTATAGCTCATCCCAGCTTCCTCGCGAATCCGCTCTATATCTTTGGCGATTCCTATTCTGGCAAAGTTGTTCCAATCGTTGTTCAAGAAATTGCTGACGGTAATTTGCCTATTTTTGTTCTCGCTCCTGGGAATTAATTACTCTCCATGCTGTGAAATAGAATCAAATATTTGTCAAATTTACTTACAGAATATAATGGCCTTGATTAATACCATATTTATCACAATTATCAATTATTTAATTGCTGATATTTTGTTGCAGGTATTGATATCGGAGATGAGCCAAGAATGAACCTCAAAGTGGGTCACCCAGTATCGGATATCACATAAATTTTGATTGAATTCATTTTCAGTTTTGTAGATAACTATTGAATCTTAATAATTTTGACAATGGACACAGGGATACTCGCTTGGCAACCCAGTAACAGACGTAGATTTAGACTTCAATTATAGGCCACAATTCGCATACCTGAAGGGACTCATCACCCACGAAACCTACGAGGTGACTTCTTTAATCGTATATATTTTTTAAATTAATGTTTTATATATAGTCTTTTCTCACGCTAACTCTTTTTTTTTTTTTTTTTGTGCTGCCACTTTATTAAGTCATGTAGTTTAATAAAATATTATTAATTTATAACTTAATTAGGTTTTATAAAAAAAAATTAAACAATTTATTATATATTAAATTTATCAAATTATTAATTTGTCACGTTGGCCCTAAGTTGGGACTAATAAAAACTATTCTTTAATTGAAGTTATCAATTTATCGAGTATTAATTTAACTGGGGTATATATAAAGCGTAGATGTAACTAGTAACCAATTAGAAGGGAAGCCATGAACCTAGGGTTGGTAGAATCCCTTTGAATTCCAATTGGGATAAAATTTTATCCTAATTTATTATTTAAATTGGGAATTGGAACTCAAATTTTTAATAAATCACTATTTGGGACGAGATTTGGGACTTTTGAAAATTTTTATCTGAATCTTAAATGTCTCAAAATCTAAGTTTTCATAAGTGTATGGCAAATTAGTTTGATGAATCACATACATATAACATGTCGGTCATATTGTATGATAAATTATTTTAATAAATAAAAAATATATGATATGTCGATCATAATCATATGAGATGTTATTTATAATAGAATATGTAGTGTGTGACATAAAGCTCATGTCATTTGGAATAATTAGAGGGTCTCAATTAAGATAGGATCGACACATATTTTTGTTCTAATTTACCGCTTGAGATGAGATAGGAGTACATTATTTGTCTGATTATCAGTCAGGATAGGATCAAAATTATCAAATCCTGAACCGTCCCATCCCTTTGGCAATATTGAGGACTTAAAAATTTAGCTCCTTAACTTTACCATATATTATAGTTCTTTTTTTCTTCTAAGTTATTCGTGGATAAGTAATTAACATCCACGTTTTATAAAATTCAGACACCAAAATTAAAAGTGTATAAATATAATGGATGATGTATGAATGTCAATTGCTATGCATATTAATTATGTTTCCAGAACATATATGAACCTCTATGTAGTTTAGACATACTCACAAGATCACTGCAATGCATATGGGATCGCGCCATCGTCGAAGAAGATTCTTTTGACTTTCTCTATTCGCCAGTTCAATCAGCTTCAAGACCTTGGTGTCGGGTAAAATTCTGTACACACACAATAACTGCACTTTTTTTTTTGGAAAGAATAGCTGAAACCCATCAATGTATATAAAATCAAAAAATCAATCAATCAATCAACATTGAAAGGTAATGGCTGTTTTAGTCCTAGCTAGGGTCTGAGTTAATTACCCTATCAGACCTTGAATTTTATAAATTATTTGGTTTCAGTAAAATCTACTTAATTATAGTTTATTTTTCGTATTTTGCATGTCAAATTTGTTTGAATTTTAAGTTATGCACAAAAAAAATTATTTACCCTTGAAAGTTAAATCTAAGTATCTAACAGCTGTGGAAGTAACACTAGAGTCTGAATAATTAACCAAAACTGAAAACTCAATGGAATATGTATAGAGTAGAATTTACCCAAGTTTAAACACAAGCATATATAAGCAGCATGCACATCTGTTTCTAAGGTTTCTTTACTTTTATTATTATTGTTGTTATTATTGCATATTTGTTATGTACTCAACAATTACAATATGAGCTATTGATGTTTCACTGTCGTAGAAAGATAACTATTTCTATTCGTACAATTGGGCAAACAACAAAAGTGTGCAAAAGGCTCTTGGAATTCGGGAGGTATGCTATGGTTAGTCTAGAGAATAGTCGCAACCCAAATTGTTAATTATTAATTTTACTAATACATTCCCATACGAGCAGGGGACTGTAGAATATTGGACGAGATGCAATAAAAGTTTATCTTACACATATGATGTCTCAAGAACTGTTGATTATCACCGAAATCTCACCAAGAAAGGCTATCAAGTTTTGGTTTACAGGTAATAATATACAGAAAAACTATTAGGTGCACTTGTTCCCATATTTTAGAATGCCAAAATCTAAATTTTTATACAAAGAATTGGTTATTGAAGGATAAAGTTCTTCAATGATCCGGAATATTTAATTAATGAAATGATAGTTTGAGATATAAGTCATGATACAACCATAAATTTTAATACAAATTTATTTTATACAAATTGATTTAGCATTAACTCATTGATTGAATGAAAATATAAAATAATAAAAGTAAATTATATAGATTAAGGAATATTTAATCTAACTAATTTAATCATGTCACATTAGTTTGTATAAAATAAATTTGTACAATAGTTTATAACTATATTATTATTCTTAAAATATACATTACTGCTTTTTATATATGAGATTTCTTCTTATTCTTAGGATCTGTTTGATATAATTTATTGTGGAGAGCTTTTAGAATTAGAGTTTTAGAAATAATATTTTTACAAGTAGAACTTTTAATAAAAAATTATTGGATATTTAGTTGTCAATTAAAAAAAATTTGATTTCATAATATTAAAAATACTTTTATTGTGTAGTCAAATGACCAAAAAAGATAACTTAGAGAACTTACTTTTAAATCATAAATTTAAACAAATCATGATACTTCTCATCTAATATCCTCACTTTGCACAAAAACTTAAGATAAATTTCAATTAATATCTTTATAAAAGCGTTTAAGGTAGCATCATCCCATTCCGCTTTTGATTATTTATTTATTTATTAAATATAGTGGTTTTCATTATAGACAAAAGATTTTTAATATTATTACAAAAAACAATAAAAAAGTATTGTTATAATAAAAAAATATGAATATAAAATAAATAAGATGAACATCCAGCATATGATCATATTAAACAACCACAAATATAATAGAATGAATATCCGACGACAAACAAAATAAACAAATAAAATGAATAATTCATATAATACATATACTGATTTATGTGGACCACATGATCAAGTGAATACATTAAACAATAGTAAAATAAATTAATTAAGTGAAAAAGTTTTTTTTTTTTTTACACACAGTGAAAAAGTGGTGGAAACGTGTTTGTAAAGTGAAGAGAATAAACAATTCATTTTGTGAAAGAAAGCATGAGAGACAAAAATGGCTGTAAAGAAAGCATAAGAAAAATTGTACCTGCTGTCGCTTGACAAAAAATGGCAGTAAGCGGAGAAATCTTTGTTGCGTGGAGTACTGTATACACACCAGGGCTTTTTGGAATTAGTGATATTTTGTTAGGGTATTTTCGGGGTTTTATATGTTTTAAAAAGGCTCAAAAAACTCTACTTAGAGGAGCCCAAATTTTGAACTTCTCCAAGTAGGCGCAAAATGACCTTTTCAAATCTCGAAAGCTCTACTATAAATGCAATCAAATAACTCAATATTTTTTCAAAAATGCTTTTGGGTTTATAAACACTCTTTCGGCTAGTAGAGGAGCCCAACCAAATATGCACTTAAAACAGCACACACAAAAAGCTCTAATTAAAGAAGCTCAAAATTTGAGATTCTCTGATAAAATTAGAATAGATTTTTTTTTTCTTCTTTAAACCTAAACGTTCCACTAAAAATACAACGAAACAACTTAATATTAATTTTTTCAAATAACTTTTGGGTTTAAAAAAGTTCTTTTACCTAATAGAGAAGCCCAACCAAACTTACACTTAGGGTTTGGTTTTTTTTTGTCTGAAATTTTAATTTGATTTAATTTAATATGTTTTGATATCTTGATTTTGTTTGTTTTACATCTGAAGTCTTGTTTTAAGATATTTTTATCTAAATAAAAATTATTATTTTTTATCTGAATAAAAAATTATTATTTTTTCTCATAAATAATCTCATTAAATATATTTATTTTCTACGTAACTATTAGATATTATATTAGAATTTCACTTGATCTTAAATTGTATGTGTATTAAATACTTAACACACATTGAATTTGAATTTTAAACAAATTCTTTTATTATTAAATAACAAATTTTTCAAGGTCAAATTGTAAATAAATAATGTTATTAAAATTATTTTTCATAAATTATATATCAAATGCTTACCTTATAAATATTTATAACATTTAAAAACTATTGTATTATAAAATATTGTAAATATATACTTATTCAAACTTAAAATATATATAATATTTTCAAGGTTCAAAAGTGTAAAAATATTTGAATTAAGATATTTTGAGCTTATAAAAACAAACAAATTACTATTATATTCAGGCGTCAAAGAATAAAAAATAAATATATTTTTTAGACATATGCATTCAAACCCATTCCGATTTCAGATAAAAAAATAAACACTATCGTAGTATTTTTCTGCAAATATAACTTAAGCATGTAGCTAAAAGGGTACTCTAATACTCCTGTCAGCTCGTTTTTTTATGAATTTTTAGTAAATCGAATTTAGTTTTCTCTTCTTTTAAAAGTCCCTTCTCTATCACTTTGACAATTATTTGAGTCTCAATACCATGTGTTGCTTATTTATTAGATAATAAATTTCATAACTTGTAAAATTACTTAACCATAATGAATGTCATAAGAGTTAAAATTTAAATTAAGACTTAAATGTTAAGATGCCTAACATTACTCTTAAAAATTTATCAAGAACTTGCTATGACGGACTAAATTTATAGCTATGTCATTGTCTACACAAAGGACTAATTTTCTTTCCTGAATACAGCGGAGATGTCGACATGGTGGTTCCATATATGGCTACTGAAGCATGGATAAAGTCATTAAATCTGACGATTGAAACTGGCTGGCAACCGTGGTTGGTGGAAAGCCAAGTTGCAGGGTTGGTTTATTTTCATCTCAACTTGTTTATCATATTAACTTAACATTAAATCTCACAGTTGTTTTGATTTATACTATGGTTTCTGTAGATAGTGGTACCGGTACAAGGGAAAGAACAACTATCATTTGACATTTGCCACAGTAAAGGCAAGAATAAACCATTTTTCCTGAAAATGATCTATCGTGATTAATTAACTGATTAAACAGCTATATAATATAATTAATGATCACTGACTGTGCAATTAGTTATGGGTTGTGCAGGGAGCAGGTCACACAGGTCCAGAGTACAAGCCTAAGGAATGTCTTGCAATGATTGACAGGTGGTTCGCATACTATCCTCTCTAGAGCCATGTTCATATAATTAATAAGTTTTCGAGATAGAAAAATAAATGTGGAAATTAAGTGGCTGATGAAGTTGTAGACGTCGATAACATTATTATCCTATTTAGCACATTAGCGATTAGCCTCAAATCGAGATTGGGAAGAAATAATAATACTTAGTCTCATTCTCATATTATCTTATGAATAAAGTAACACAAACAAAGTCTTCTAGTGCTAATGAAGGTTTATGACAAAGGCTTCCTTGTTATCACTTCCAATTTTTTGCTGTGAGTGCCATGCAACTTTTGCCTATTCTCAACAAACTCTTGACATAACCGCAAGACGATACAAATTAATGAAGGCTCCAAAGCCAATGTTCGGATAAAAGGAAATGCTTATATAGTTGCACATATATATTTATAGACATCTTGAAGTACATAAATTTTTTCCGAAGTTTCTTTAGATTTCCTTTATTATTATTTTGAATCATTTGAATTCTCATTGGTTTTGTTGGGAAATTCACCAAAAGTTTTTTTATACATAAACCTTGACGGAAGGATGAGAATTTATTAACAAAAAAAAAAATTACACCTGCAGAATCAAGAAGAATAATTAAATACACATGCAAAAAAATAAATAGCCAACTAATCCGTAATGTTATTAATGTGTTTAGAGACAAAAATATAATGTCTTCACCATTATCCCCTTATAAGATAAAAAAATGTTAACCAACTAATAAAGTTGGACTCTCACATATTAAAAACAAAGATCAATCATTGTCCATTGATTTTGAGAGGATGTGAGATTCAGCCTACACTAACCAAAGCATTCGTAATTATTAATTATGATTAGGTGCATGACTGTGCATTTGAAACCTTTGCCTAATCAGATACCTTGTAACATGTTTTTTTTTTTTTCTTCGTTTTGGTATGATTTTTCTTCGTTTTGGTATGATGAAAGAATTTATAAATACATTTATGAAACACTTAATTTGGCCAAAGATGCATAAAGTTGTAAGGTTCTTTCAATGTTATACACGGCACGGCATCGTTGGTGCCAAGGATGCTATCCAAGAGCGACATGTAAATATTGTTGTTCTTTAAAAATCTTTTAACATTAAACGTCGTCTGTGGGGATCGAACCGACGACCACATGGTTAAAAGCCATGCGGTCTACCACTGAGCTAAGACGGCAATATGTTTCTACGAACCAATAACTTTTTATTCAAGAAAATTGTGAATTAGGCGGTTCACCTATCCACCACGTACAATTCGATGGTATACAAAGAGTAAGATTATTGTAACGTTTATTATCCTTATAAAAACTACTTCAAATAAAATTATAGTTAAGGACAAACTGAATTAAACAAATAAATATTTTTTTTAATATTATATATGTTGCTTTTTATCTAACTAAAATAAATTATACAAATTTAAAATGTTTTATTTTCTTTTCAAATTTCTTAATGATTAGATATTGTACTTAAGAATGCTTTCAAATTATAAAAATATAATTGAAAAGGGGTTTCATTAGGAGATTAGAGGGGGGTCAATAATCCAACTCGTCTATATAAAACTAATAAAAAAAGACAGAATTTTTACACTTATACAATAATTTAGACCAATGTTACGGACAGGCATTTAACCACAAATTTTGATAGCTTTATTAATTATTATTAGGGTAATTTAGCATCAGCCCCAGTTGTTGCGACAATGTGCATGGGCACTTATATCTTTTGATCATGTGCACACCGTGCCTCCATTTTCATCAATTTGGCAGTTAAATCTAACTATACAAGGATAAATTTAGTAGTTCATTCTTTCTTGAATTGAAAAAAAGCTCCCCACTGTCTCACTCTTTCTTCTTTAATTTTTATTTTTTGTTCTCCTTTCTACCTAGATTTGTTTTGAGATAAATACTTGTTTAGTCCTTGTATTTTAAGTTAAGCACTTGTTTAATCTATATATATATATAATCAAGACACTCTTACTAATAAATATGTTATAATTCTACCCATATTTTTTTTTAACAATAATATAGTTGCCAATATTCTTTAGGATATTAATAAAAAGAAAAAAAATATTTTTTCAAATTAATCTTAAAAGTAATCGACCATCCAATTGTTTCAATTTGAATTATTCGGAGGATGCCTTATATATATATATATATATATATATATATATATATATATATATTATATCAAAAGATAAACAATCAAACTATTTCTCCATTCAATAGAAGTCCCAAAAGATGAAAATGGTCTTAAACAAACAACGAGAGATATGTAAATAACATGTTCGATTACACTTCTTCCTATTCTTAAATGGAATGTAATGACATAAGAATCTATATACCAACATAGTATTTATTTAAATACACTCAAATGATTATGTTGATCAATAATTCAAACCGCACTCAAAGGTAGTGCACTTCTCATTTTTATAGAAACTTCTATACCTGAAATAATAGTATCTCCAAATATAGCTTCTCTGGGATATAAAATATATATTTTCTCACCATTTCCATAGTGCATAAGACAAATATATGTATTTTGATTATGGTCGTATTCTATGGCTAAGATTCCACCGCATAAGTCTTTTTCATTCCATTGAAAATTGATTTATAGTATAGACACTTATGATCTCAAATAAAAATTTGCAAAAAAAAAAAAAAAACTTATATTATTATTCTACTTTATGACTATTTTGATAAATTAATATGTTGATAAAATAATTATTAATATGATTGCTGCACTAGTATAAAAAACATTAGTTCTTTCACATTAATAATTATTAGTTAATTTAACAAAATAACTTTTGAAGATAAATTAATGAATGTCAAGAATATTGTTGGAATGATATTATTGTAAAAGTAAAGAAATAGTAAGGGTAAACATGTATCATATTTAATTATAGGGATGTTTTCAAGTATTTTTTAAAACATAGAGGCTAAACAAATACTGAAGTAAAAGTACAGGGACTAACATGAATTTTATTTTTAAAAAATTATTTTGAGTAAAATTTTCAAGCAAATCCGTTAGCAAGATGACATACAGACATTGTAATTAAATTGTATTTCAAGGCATTAACATAATTGGGATGAATGAACTCTTTAAAAGATGACAACAATACTATGGTCTTTGGAAATAAATTGTATTTTAAGGGCAGTAACGTAATTATAATGTGTGATCTGGATTTTTTTAAATTTAACCAATTCAACTTCAAATAAAGTGCAAATTGGTCAATTCCTCAAATCTTAGATGGAACCGTTAGAAATAACTGGTAAATTGACAGAAATGTGGTGCAATGCACATGGTCGAAAGAACAAAGAAGTAGGTGCCTGGTGCACATTGTCAAAACAACTAGGGGCTGACGCTAAATTACCCTTACTGTTAATTTCACTGATAATATTTTTTTTTTATCCCTTCCGGTTCTTTTCATGGCTTTCTCTCATCCACTTCTTGTACGTAATAACTCCTACAGCCACATAATATGGTACATATATTATTTGTTTTGTCTGTTTTTTTGGCTTGATATTTTTGTTTGGAATATCATTGGAAAAGCTGATTAAAATATTCTAAAATATTTCATACTGAGCAGTAATCAAGCACGACATTGACGGTGGTGGCCTCAGTTTTATTATTTGCTTAATTTGTGAATTTGACAAATTAAAGCATAAATGGCAACACCCTATTTGTTGTTGTCGTCTGCATTTCTTCTTTTGCTTCTCTCTAACAACTTCTTTGCATCACGTTCTCACCAAATCGTCAAAACCCTGCCTGGCTTTGATGGTCATCTCCCGTTCAAACTCGAGACTGGGTCAGTTTTATTTTTTCTCTTATTTTAATTTGATTATTATTATTATTATCTCTACATAATTAAGCAGATTTCAATTTGAAGCTAGCTATTAGTTTAGCTCTAATTAATAAGTGATTTAACGTTGAATTAACAATTATCGTAGGTATATTGGTGTGGGAGAAAAGGATGATGTACAGCTGTTTTACTTCAACGTTGAATCCGAGAGGAGTCCTGAAGCTGGTCCTCTTGTGCTTTGGCTCACCGGAGGCCCTCGTTGTTCTGCCTTTTCTGGCCTTCACTATGAATTTCCTGGAATCTTTCTCCTCCCGCTGCAGATGTTTAGTTAAAGACAAAAAAAAAAGATTAAAAAAAAAAGAAGAATGATTTTCAAAACCCATTTTAATTTCAATTAATCATTTGAGATTAAAGCATTTAGTTTTTTTTTCTTTCTAAATGTTAAAAAAAATCTTTTAATTTGACTAATGATTTGTTTGGAATTGAGATACTGTAGTTTTTAAGTTACATCTATTTAAAAAAAATTATAATTATTAAACAAAAATTAATAGCATATAATAAATATAATTTTGACAAAATTATTAAAGATATAATAGATTTTTCATCATATAAGTGAAAAATTATATCAATATAACTTCAATTTATAACAATTTATTGTTTACCAAAAGCTTTAGTAATATAGTTTTTAAGTTATAGCTACATAACTTTAATATCAAACAGACTCTAAATTTTCATGTGGTATAACTGTTTAAATAGAGTTTGTTTAAATAGAGCTTTTATTAATAGAATTTTTATAAATAGAACTTTTAAACAAATTAGTTGTTTTGTTGCCAATGAGAACTTTTATTAAAAAAAATGTAAAATTACTTTAATAAATGAGTTTTTTAAATTACTTTTTTTATTAAAAGTTTTTAAAATTACTTTAATAGGTAGGTTATGTTATAAAAAGAATAAAATAAGAATGTAAAATAAATAAAGGATATTTTAATATTTTAAAAAAGCTTGTTAACATTTACGGCCCAAAATACAAAATTTGAGTTTTTATTAGTAGAGGCAAAATATTTTATTTAATCTTTAAAAGTTTTGTGAAAAAATAATCAAACAACAACAAAAAAACTTGAAAAAAAAAACTTATGAGATTAAATAAATATTTAGAATTATTTAATAAATCATACCAAATAGAGACTAAGCTTGAGATATCAAGTTTGTCTTCTAGTAATTAAATGCTTGAGTGGTGGTGCGCTATTGTGATCCCTTTGCGGGGACTCAATACTTCCTCACTCATTACACATTAGGTAGAGAGGGAGATATCTCGTCCCGTCAATGTGGGTAAAATAAATATCCCTTAAATACTAATGTGAATAAAAATTTATATAATACTTCGTAGACATGATTTAGGACAGTCAAAACAAATTATATCTACTTGTAAATATCAAATCTTATGATTGTAATAATACATATCAATGTTTGAAAAAATAATAAGTCTTATCTAACTTAAGAGTCAATAATGGAACGTGAACCCATTTTGATTAAATATTTAATATAAATTATCAACAGACACAGACATATTAACAAACTAGAATTTTGATATTATAAACTTAA
>CM046816.1:4385023-4515023 GCA_025617385.1 Murraya koenigii
AAAAAAATATTTTGAGTAAAACTTTCAAGCAATCGGTTAACAAGATGACACGTACATATTGTAATTAAATTATATTTTAAGGCATTAATGAAATTGTGATGAATGAACTCTTTAAAAGATGACAACAATAATGTGAAAATAAATTATAATTTTAAGGGCAGTAACATAATTGTAACGTGTGATCTGATTTTTTTTTAAATTTAACCAATTCAAATTCAAATAATGAGCAAATTGGTCAACTTCTCAAAAAAAAAAAAAAGGAAAAGGATGGAACCGTCAGATTTAACTAGCAAGTTGACGGAAATGGGGTGCAATGCATGTGATCGAAAGATGTGGGTGCATGGTGCAGATTGTCAAAACAACTGGAGGCTGACGCTAAATTATTATTTAACTGATAATATTATTTGTTCCATCTCTTCCACTTCTTTTCGTGGCTTTCCCTCATCCACTTCTTTCACCTAATTCTCATAGCCACGTTAAGTGGTACGTAGACTCTATCCCAAAAAAAATAAATAAATAAAAACATATGGTACACATGTTATTCGTTTTGTTTGTTTTTTCAGCATCATATTTTTGAAATATTTTATACTGAGCTGCATGTAATCAAGCACGACATTGACGGTGGTGTCTTCAGTCTTATTATTTGCTTAATTTGTGATTTTGACGAATTAAAACATAAATGGCAGCACCCAATTTGTTGTTATCGTCTGCATTTCTGCTTTTACTTCTCTTCAGTAACTTCTTTGCTTCACGTTCTTACAAGATCGTCAAAACACTGCCTGGCTTTGATGGTCATCTCCCGTTCAAACTCGAAACAGGGTCAGTTATATATTTTTTTTTCTCTTATTTTGATTTGATTATTATTATCTCTACATAATTAAGCAGATGTCATTTTGAAGCTAGCTAGAGCTTGCTATTAGTTTAACTCTAATTAATAATTAATTTAATGCTGTATCAATAATTATCGTAGGTATATTGGTGTGGGAGAAGAGGATGATGTACAACTGTTTTACTACTTCATTGAATCCGAGAGGAGTCCTGAAGCTGATCCTCTTGTGCTTTGGCTCACCGGAGGCCCCGGTTGTTCTGGCTTTTCTGGCCTTGTCTATGAAATTGGTAAATTCATCTTCTTTATTTTTCATTGATCACGACAGTATATACATATCCATTAGACTTTCGTTATTTATCTTGAAGGTTTTGAAATCTTTCTCCACCTGCTGCTGATGTTTCGTTTAAAAAAAAAAGAACGATTTTCAAAACTCATTTAATTTCAGTTAATCATTTGAGATCCGAGAACATAGAATTTAGTTTTTGCTTTCTAATTTTTTTTTTTAAATCTTTCAATTTTTTTTTTCTTGAGAGGATCTTTCAATCGGATTAAGGCATTAAGCTTGAGATATCAAGTTTGTCTTCTAAAAGGGCAGAATGATGGTGGGCTATTGTGGTCCCTTTGCGGGGACTCAATACTTCCTCGTTCACTATGCAGTAGGTGGAGAGTAACATATCTCAACCCACAAATATGAGCAAAGTAAATATATATTTAATATTGAATTTAGATACTTATAATTTAAAAGTTATATTATGAAAATATTTGATAAACATTAGTTGTTGTAATTTAAAAGTTATGTTGATTTAATTTTTCATTTAAAAGATAAAAAAATATATTATATCTTTATTAATTTTGTTAAAATTATTATTTAAAAACTATATTTACTACATATTGTTAATTTTTATTTCATACTAATAATTTTTTTTTCATAGCAGCTGTAACTTAAAAACTGTAGTACCTCAATTCTAAACATATGAATACCCTTTGCATATTAATGATAATAGAAATTTAGGCTATATTTCAAAGACATGATTTAGGATAGCTAGGACAAATATCTGATTGTAAATATTAGTAATTTTATGGACATAATAAAATATATTCATGTTTTAAAAAATGACAATTCTTACCTAACTCAAGAGTCAATAACGAAATTTAAACCCATTTTGATTAAATATTTAATATAAATTATCAATAGACACGGATATATTAACAAACCAAAATTTTGGAATTGTAAACGTGATGGGGCCAAAAAATAAATTCTACATAAAAAGAAGGCTAAATGTAATTGAGATGCTTAACATTTTTGAAAGTTTAATCGAATTGGCGGGCTTATTTCTCTTCTTATATAATTTGTATACTAATTAGTGGTGGAATCAAGATTTTGATTGAACAGGGTCTTTAATGGAGAACACATAAAAACTAAAGTAGGCTATAGCATTATATCACTAACGTTGAAGATACTAACAGCAAATGTTATATATATTGAAAAAGAATAATGTTAAACACCCGATATTTAAATTCTAATTTAACTCCCAACTAATGTAGTATTCATCTATTTTATAAGTTATGAAATTCATCATATAATAAATAAGTGACACATAGTATTGTGATTAAAGTTGGGACTCAAATATTAAAATCTTTAATATTATTAATTAAAAAAATCATAAAGTGTAGTAGTTTGTAACTACGTCAAACCGAGGGTGTAATGTAAAATTCACATAGACATGGTGAAATTTTAATTTAGATTTTTTTTTTTTGTGTATGTGTGTGTGTAATTTAGGCATTTCTTTAGAATGTTTGGGCCCTTGAAAGTCTAGATCCACTATTTGAGTGTCGGTTCAGGCCGACCTACCTTGGACTTAGTATGGGCTGGCTTTTGCCTGAGCCCAAATTACTTTGAAAGGCGACGGGCTAAGATTGTGTTGTTTTATATAAGTCCAAGCCTAGGTCCATCCATAAATAGGTTTTGATTTTTTAAGTCCCAACGGCAGAGGACGAGCTAAAGTCCTCTCGGCCTAGATTGAGTTGGGCTAGGCCAACCCAAGTCTTTTTGCTATCTCTACATGGAACACCTTAACCTTGCACATAGTGATGTGTCATTAATTAGAACTTACATATTACATCACTTGTTAATTAAGCCGCATATTTGCATGTTTAGGTGGGAAATCAGGGTTTGTAATAAAATTAAGAATAATGTTAGTCATTTTAATATTTAAGTTATAATTTGAGTCTTAATTAATGTGATATTCATCAATTGGATAGTAGTTAAATAATTTTATAAATTATGAAATCTATTATTTAATAAATGAGTGCCACGTAGCATTGAGATTCAAGTTAGAATTTAAATGTTCAGATCTCTAACATTATTATAAAATTAATAATAACTGCAAATTATTTGGTTCACCTAACAATCAAATAGTCTTTTAAAAAGTATTATCTTCATTTGTTTTACACATAAATATAATCTAATATAATACAATACTATTTGAATTATTTGATTTAATTCCTGAAATAATTAGTTTTGAAAAGTTTGGTTCCCTCAAATTTTGCTAGTAAGACTAAGATTTTGTTTCTTTTCAGTGCTGTAGTTTCCTTACTGTTGGATTTATATTTAAGTGATCAAAATCTCGTTATTATATATATATATAGAACGATCCATATTATGGAAATGACTTTATGTCAAATATTTTTCATTGTCCTCAGGTCCATTGGCGTTTGACTTTGAGAATTCCAGGGCAAGTTTACCAAAGTTATTGTTGAACCCATACTCGTGGACAGAGGTGCCTTGCATGTCCATTCTCCCGCTGCTTTGGTTTCATACATAAATTTGAGTAATGAGTTAATTAATAATTACAATTCTATTGATTATCTTACTAAGAAGTTGTGAACATTTTTTCAGGTTGCCAACATTATTTTTTTAGATGCTCCTGTAGGCACGGGGTTCTCATATGCCAATAGTTGGCAAGCGTACATCATGAATGACACTCTTTCAGCAGCACAAATTTATTACTTTTTAAGAAAGGTGAAGAAAGGGGAAAAAAAAAATTTACACTCCAAATTTTATTATCGGAGTATATTGTCTGGCCTTGCAAAAAGGCTTTTGCTGAATTTCCATATCAGTGGGTTTGTATTTACTCAGAACTATAATATAGGCCACCAATTTTTGTCTTGTATGTACTTGGAATACAACACACTAATTATTAGTATCATTATTATTTTTCTAATCAGTGGCTTATAGTTCATTCTGACTTCCTCGCAAATCCTCTCTACATTGCTGGTGATTCTTATTCAGGCAAAATTGTTCCAATTGTTGTTCAGGAAATATCTGACGGTAAGTTGTATATATAAATATTTGTTTATGCTTTGATTTTAGTTCATTTTATGTTTCTTAGATCTTAATTTCTTATGTAGTCAATTTTTTGTTGCAGGTATTGATGGTGGACACGAGCCGAGATTGAATCTCAAAGTAGGTGACCTAGCATCAGAAATGAAGTATGCTTTGATTTCATTTGTTTGAGTTACATTTAGTTAGCAACTGTTCTTAGATGCATTATTAATTGAAGTATTTAACTTTAATGATTTTGATAATGGACTCAGGGATATGTGCTTGGCAACCCGGTTACAGGTGAAAGCATAGACAAAAATTCAAAAATACTGTTTGCTTACCTGAAGGCACTAATCACCTACGAAATCTATGAGGTGAATTTTCCGCGTATGTTTTTTTATTCTAAGTAGGACTAGGGTCTATTTCTCATGAGCTGAGCAGAGGTCTCATAAACAAAGTACAAGTCGGTTCGATGGGTGGTTATTATATATGAATTATGTGAATATATAATTTTATTATTAGATTTAATAATAGTGTAATTATCATATTAATGGTAAAGTTAACTTGTATCTGACATATAGGGCGTGTTTGTTTGCTGCATTACATAATGCAATCTAGCCTCATGTTTGATGTGACAATTGACTACATTATAGGATGCGTTTGAGTATACTGTATTATATTATTTTAATACAAATATATTATATTATGTTGTATTACATTAGAGTTATATTATAATAATAATTTTACTGTATTAATTTTTTTGTGATTACTATAAATTATATATTATATTATACTAATATTTTATTTTATATTAATATAATTAAATTGTATTAATATTTTATACTATTATTAATTTTAAATTAATAGTATTTAAATTATTCATATTTAAAAATATATTATTATTTATATTAAAATATAAAATTATTGATAAATTATAATGTAAAAAATAATATAATATTATTTAATAATAAATTATATATTTATTAATTTATATTAATAATTATAATGTAAAAATAAAAAATAGAATATTATATTATATTAAAATTATTTATTTATTTTATTGATATTAATAAATTAAAAGCAAAAGAAAAAGAAAAGTAAAAGCAAAAGAAAAAAGAAAGAAAGAAAGAAAGAAAGAAAGCTTATGCACAATACTTTATATATGTTTGGTTTTCAACCAAACATGTTATTGTATAAAATTAATACAATACAATATTTTAATACTATAATTAAATACACTCATACATAAAAATAATACAATATAATGTACTAAACACACTCATAAAATATTATTTAATAAGTGGCTGCACGTTAGTTGGAATATAAATTTTATATCCCAACCTTGTAACTGTATAACATTTTTAATTAAATATACGAATAAATATGAATGAATCTTTCATTTCATAATTTTATTTACTTTATCACAAATTTTTTTAAGCCTATTTTCTAAAGACATGCGTTAAGATTATCCACTCAATAACCTATGATTATATAACAAGTTCTCATACTAGCTAGTTTCAATCTCATAAGCTAATTCTAGTATATATGGCAAATCGTTCAGTATTTTTATTCGATTTTTTTTTTTTTGGGGTTGTAGTTTTACATGCTTTGCTAAAATATTATTCTAAACCGTGCGCTGCCTCTTTTTCTATGTTATTTTTTACCCAGTCAGCCAAGAAGAATTGCAAGGGTGAGTACATAAATGTAGACCCAAGCAATTATTTATGCAAAGCCGATCTTCAAAATATCTCAGCGGTGCGTAGAGTAGATCAACAATCATTTTGTTTATTATTTATTAGTACCTACGAGTAGCAAACCGAATTATCTCACTAATAGTTGAATTTATAGTGCACTGGAAACGTAAATGAAGGGAACATATATGAACCGATATGTAGTTTTGCATCCCCCAAACCAACACGATTGAGCCCCCCAGATGATGGTAGCATCGTGGAAGATGAAGAAGATTCTTTAGATTTTCTCTCTTCGCCAACTCAGGCAGCTCCAAAACTTTGGTGTCGGGTAAATTTTATACACATGCTTACAATATATTTGTTGATCTATATCGTCAATACTTTCCCTAAACACTAACGTGAGCGAGTCACCTACCTTCAGCTTTTAGTCAAGCTGTTTAATTATTATAATATTAGAATGAATTTCTCGTGATCAATTTTTTTAGTCAACAGTTTGGAATATTTTGAAGATAGTCGAAATTTATTAAGGATAAATAAAAATTAATCCTAAAAGGAATCAATTAAATGTAGAATTCCTCTTTTATATTTATACGCACATACTGAATATTTGTGCTATATGTAGCCTGTTATAATGTTCTTCGTTTTTATCATATGTTTAATTATAATTATGACAATCTGGATCCCCATCCCCACAATATACACGTGTCTTATGATCTTAAACTCTTAATTTCTATTATCTTTGCCAATCATAAGCTAATGTGATCTTGCTCTTTTAAAAGAATCAAAACTATTTCTACGCCCCCACATGGGCAAATGACAAGACTGTTCAAAGGGCTCTTGGAATTCGAGAGGTATGATAAAAGCTTAATCGTGACATTAATAGCATATAAATTTGAAAATAATTATACCAAATACATGTTTTTTCCCAATGACTTGCAGGGGACGGTAAAAGAATGGATACGATGCAATAAAAGTTTATCTTACACATATAATGTCCCAAGTAGTCTTGATTATCATCGCAACCTCATCAAAAAAGGCTACCAAGTTTTAATTTACAGGTAAAGGCAATTACATATTTTGTATATATGTAGTTAAGGAATAATACTATTCAAATCTTGTAAATAAATATAGTTTATATATTTGTATCAAATTGGTCCCTAGCTCTTATAGGAATGAGTCAGTCAATGGCGAAAGTATATTGAGTTTTGAGTATTTGACAGTCCCAACGCAAGAATAAGAAACTTAATACGAAAGTTGTTTATGTCATTTCCAAGTGAATTAGGGATCTTAAGCTGTGTATTTTTTTTTTATCTTGTAATATTATACTTATTTGGTTGAGATATTTAGTTTTTATCTTGATTGATTTATCACCAATTATTTATTGTTATCTAACACCAATCATTGATTTTATTATTAATTATTTTTACACATATATGTTTGCTACGGTATGATTTTTCAATCTTTGCAGCTTTCTTGATGCAACTAATATTTTCATCTCTTACCACAGTGGCGACGTGGACATGGCAATTCCATATGTAGGCACAGAAACATGGATTAAGTCATTAAATTTGACGATTGAAAGTGGCTGGCAGCCGTGGTTTGTGGACGGCCAAGTTGCAGGGTTGGTTTTTTTTGATCGAGTGAATTTCTCTTTGTTCCTTACTTAGGGTTAGACGTTATTTTCCATTTGGTCCTTATTTTTTAATAAATTATTGAAACATTTATATCATCACTCTATTAATTAGTGTTGAATGTTACTTTGGAGAGCAAAAAGGGCAAATTTGTTATTTCTCAAAAAAAAAAAAAATTCCCCCCTGCAAAGGAACATTTAACATTAACAGAAGTAACAACATAAATGTTTTGCGTCACTCTTTGAAGTTTGAAATACAAGAACCAATTGAGAATTGATTCCTAAAGGAGAATTGCCCATTTTTATCTCGACTTCTTTAATTGATTAGGAAACATTTTAATCTATGCTATGGTTTCTGTAGATATTGGATGCGGTATGCTGAAAAGAACTTTTACCGTTTGACGTATGCCACAGTAAAGGCAAGACTAATTTTCCCGGCAAATTATGTTTAGACATATGTCAATTACTCTGATTTAGCTAAGCAGCTATATGATTAAATTATTTTGTAATTATGGTTTATGTAGGGAGCAGGTCATACAGCTCCAGAGTACAAGCCTGAGGAATGTCTTGCAATGATTAACAGGTGGTTTGCCTATTATCCTCTCTGAAGCCATGTTCAATACTTTGACAGCACAAAGATATTGTTAACATAAAACAGTTCTTTATTATATAAATCATCCTACCCCAATGTATGTAGGCGAAAAATGTTACTTGACGATCATGAACTCTAAATATTTTTGTGCTTTATGAACAGTTTGTGTGAATTGAGGAATTTGATACGTGCAACCCAATAGCTGGATGTGTATCTGGATTATTTTGGCTTAATTAATTCTAGTTTCTATTAGGCTAGGCACCTGACGATACGATTTGGGATGTATAAACGCTCCAGAAATAAAATCACGCGGATATTATTAAGTTTAATAAGGTCATTATGATTTTGTTTACGAAGCATTCATAAACTCCAAAACACATCTGGTCAATTAAGGTATGGACCATTTCTTATAAATTTTACATTTCTTTCGTATTTTGTTGATGTGAAATTTACTTAGGGTGTTATAGTTTAATTAACTAAAAATATAAACTTCCTCAACTATTTTACCCTACTTTCAATCATATACAAAATTCTAATAATATCTTATTAAGATTTATTAATCAGAAAAAGATTTATTAAATACTAAGCTTTAGAGAGCATATATTCCTAACACAAAGTTACAACTTCAAACCTCCTGCAAACGAGATTAATTTATATACATCATCAGGGTAACAAACAAACATATAAGTGCTATCAAAAAATGGTGTGGGCAGATCAAGTGTGTGGCATCCCTTGAATCTAATTAATGCTTGAGTTTATTATATCGGATTGAAAGTAGGGCGAAATATTTGAGGAAGTTGTAATTTTAGTTTACTTAGTTTTTTTTCTATTTTTTATATATCTACATATTGATGATTTCAACAATTTAAAAATTTCAGACAACAATCAAAACCTGACACCAGAAAATTAGTGAATTGAGATAATAACATACTAAATTCTATGAATTCGGACAAAATCACAACTCTGCATTTGTTGTGCGCGCATTTATAAACTATGAATTCTGAAAGAAATAAGTCGTAAAATAAGTAATTGATTTATTATCATGTATTTAACAAAATTTGATGGTCACAGTAGTAGGTAACCAGGCAGTGGCAATTTATGAACATAATGATCTATTAATGCAAAGAACATAATAAGGGTTAACAAATTTGAGTCCTAAATGCTGCCTTTCATATTTACTATTTGTGTCAGGTTTGAGTTTTAAAATTTATGGCAACGAATTAATTTATGACACGATTAAGTTTTATCTAATGTATAAAACTAAATTATATTTTACAGTATTTTTTCAAATTGTTTAGTTAAATTTAATCAAACCTATGCTACTAGTGTAAGAAGAACAAACTTATAAATGATATCCTCTATCGTAGTTTCATTAAACTTTGGGGGTTGTAATGTTATTATAACTTCCATAAATTATCATGACTTTACTATACAACCCAATAGAAAGGCAGTACGATGAGAAACAACCATCCTCCTCTATCCAAACCCGATGACGACCCGGACCCGATTCGACCACCAACGGCCAATTTTACCCTCTCCGCCGGCGTCGGCCTCAGAAAGAAAGCAGCCGGGGTGCGGCCATGGCTCCTTCTCGACTCAACCGGCCAGGCCCAGGTGGTGGAGGCCGGCAAGCACGCCATCATGCGGCGAACGGGTCTCCCGGCCCGAGACCTTCGGATACTGGATCCGCTTCTCTCGTACCCGTCGACCATACTGGGTCGAGAACGGACAATAGTCATCAATTTGGAGCACATCAAAGCCATCATCACCGCCCAGGAAGTGTTGTTGATGAATTCTAGGGACCCTTCTGTTGTTCCCTTTGTTGAGGAATTGCAAAGTAGGATATTGTGCCACTATCAAGCCACTAAAGCTCAGGTTTTTTTTTTTTTCTCTTTTGATGAAAAATTTTCCCTTTTTTTCAAGTATCCAATTCGTTATTGTTACTGAGGTTAAATGGGTCCTGTTGGATTTTGTGTGATAATAATAATTTGTAATTTGAAGTCATAAATTTGGAATTTATCATATAAGGAGGCATCAGAATTGTTTGATATAGGTGATGTTAATTTCTTATATAGAAGTTTAATTAGAGTTGAGTTTTCTATACCCAATTTAGGATTCTATATTGTGGTGTGTTCGATTATTTTAATAAGGAATTTGATTAGAAAAGAAATTGTTGACTTTTTATTTAATTTTATAATTGGGAAAATTAGACGAATGGGTATGGTACTTTACATTCGGAAATGGGAATGATTTTAATGCTATTGAGCCCAATGATGATGCTCGTTATTGTCTTCTATGTTTAATAGGAATTCAATAGGATGAGGTCGGCTAAATTAATTATGTTTTCAACTTGACCGTTTTGGTCTTTTATGAGAATTCTTTTTAACCATTCTGTAATCATGCAGCTTGTCAAAGTTGGTAGTTTTAAGGCAGGCCTCCAACTTAAAGTTTCCTTGGCATCGGTTTATGTATAACATATATATATATATATTATTTATTTTTTTTTCTACTTTTATTGTCAGCTTCCTGTTTTTATCTGTGTTTTTTTGTGTAGGAGATCAATGGTGAGGATTCAAATTGGACAAATTTGTATGATTTGCAAGCACCACAGTTAAGAACATCCAGTCCCCAAATTTTTTCTGGTGGCCTTCCACAGTTTGAAGAAGAAAACGAGGAAAGAAAGGAAGATGGGAAACAAAGTCTTGAGAATCGAGATGGATCAAAGGTTCTTCCATTTGAGTTTGTTGCTCTGGAAGCATGTCTTGAAGCTGCTTGCAGTTGCTTAGAAAATGAAGTAATTATTCTTACTTTCTAGTTCGATATCTTTTTCTTTTCCTTTCTTTCATCCTATCGCCTTCTTTTCTTGTATTCGATCACGATTTTCACCTGTTTTCTGCTTCTAAATCAGGCCAAAACATTAGAGCAAGAGGCTCATCCAGCCTTAGATAAGCTGACATCAAAGATTAGTACTCTTAATTTAGAACGTGTCCGCCAAATTAAGAGTCGCTTGGTTGCAATAACTGGACGTGTTCAGAAGGTTGAGTAATTCAGATTTTTGAAGTATAAATGCTAGTTTCGTTCCCTCGCGGAGAGTTTGATTACCAAAGTTCACATGTTCATCTGCAGGTGCGGGATGAATTAGAACACTTGTTAGATGATGATGAAGATATGGCTGAGATGTATCTGACTGAGAAGCTGATACAACAACTTGAGAACTCTTCAACTTCCTCTATAAATGAGAGAGATGACATGGATGATGAAGTTCTTCAATCAAATATGAATAACAGGCACCTAAAATCTCGCTATCTCTTTGTTAACTGACTTTTTTTTTCTTTTTTTTTATCTTTCTCTTTTTGTTGTACATCTAAATGTATTGCACTGTTTCAGGACTAATGCTGAAATCTCTTTGGAAGCAACTGTGGGATCAACTAGCTATGAGGTAGGTCTTCAGAACAGTGAGAACACCCACGACAATCTGTTTACTCAAAATTTACATAGCCGGGGCAGCCATGGGACACGTACTAGTACCACTCACAGTGCTATAAGCAAGCACCTCGACGTTGAAGAGCTAGAAATGCTCCTGGAGGCATACTTTGTGCAAATTGATGGTACACTGAACAAGCTATCTACTGTAAGGAACTCAATTTCACCACTCAATTTTGACCTGCTTTAGTTGCTAGAGCAGTTGATAATTGATTAAAGGCAACAGAATTCAACTGTGTAATAAGGTAAAACATTGAGTAATGATTTTGTCTTCTGACCAAAGCAGTTTCATGCCAAAGTCAAGGGCTGCTGCAGTTTCATCTGATACTGCAATTTTATGAGGCTTTCACCATTGGTGGCTTCATGGTCTAAACTGGTTTCTGCTCTTATAACAATTTGAGCATTTGATATACTTACTTATAAGCATACATACATTACAAGAATATGGCAGAATAACAGAGTTGTGATTCTCCTGGAGTTTCATCTTGCTTACTAGACTAATTCAGATCACTGAGCTTATGCCCTGTTCATGCACAGATGTTTTCTTAAAGTGTGCACCCTCATAGTTTGTATCAAACCGAGAAGAAATGCTGTGACACTCTGAATTCTTAAACTACAATATTCTTATTAGATCTATCATTTGGAAAATATTGGTCCAAACAACTGAAAGTTATATTCTTTATGTATGCATTTTATAGATCTTGTAACGCATTCTATAAAATGTGACACCACAGAGGTTTTATATTCTTTGTCTATTTGTTTTTCTGGTCCCATACTCCCATCCTAACATACTTTATAGATATGCATTTCAGTGTTGATATTTGAATCAAATCCCACTTTTTAGGATTTGTTTTGATGCTGTTCATGAATTTATTTTGTACCATTATTTTTTGTTTGTTGGAAGCTGAGGGAGTACGTTGATGATACAGAGGACTACATTAACATAATGCTGGATGACAAACAGAATCATCTTCTGCAAATGGGGGTCATGCTAACGACAGCAACCCTTGTGGTGAGTGCCTTTGTTGTTGTGGCTGGTATTTTCGGGATGAATATCAACATCGAGCTGTTCGATGAGCATAAATCAGGGATGCAAGAGTTTCTCTGGACTGTTGGTGGCGGTGCCACTGGCAGCATATTACTTTATGTTGTTGCCATTGCGTGGTGCAAGCACAAACGTTTGCTGGAGTAATAAAATCCGGCTGTGCATTGGTAAAGAAGCAATTGATTTCAAGATCTGTTGTGTGTTGATGGGTTTACTATGTACAAACACAAATGCATCGTTAAATTGCTGGAACATACAGCCTTTTTTTGTGAATACCATAGAAATATCCTTCGAGTGCAGGGAACACTAATACACTGTCAACGTGCCTGAAACTTCGTGTGAATAATGTGATGTGATTAGCAACACAGCATTTGATGGAAACGTAGTCGTAATAATTTCATTAGTCAGCTTCCAAAAGTTTCTTTTTTTTGTTAATGATATTCTATTAAAATAATAGAGCTCACACTCAATAAATTAATTGAAAATTTCAGACAACTTGCAATTAAACAAATTTATAATATTCTTAGTCTTTTGAAGTTTATAACAAGCTTCAGTCAGCGTACTACAATCGGATCAGATACCATTGACCATGAGAATCCACTCTCCACGATCGAGACCTGAACATGAAGACAACCCTGATCCGATTCAACAACCCACCACAAACCTGGCGGTCACCTCCGTTGGGATCAGGAAGAAGGCAGCCGGAGTTCGACCCTGGTTGGTTTTAGATTCAGCCGGGCAGACCCAGGTGGTGGAAGCCGGAAAGCACGTCATCATGCGGCGGACGGGGCTGCCAGCCCGGGACCTTCGGATCCTTGATCCGATGCTATCATACCCGTCAACTATACTGGGTCGAGAAAGTGCCATAGTCATCAATTTGGAGCACATCAAGGCCATCATAACTGCCCAGGAAGTCTTTTTGCTGAACTCTAGAGACCCTTCTGTTGTTCCATTTGTGGAAGAGTTGAAAAGGAGGATTTTGTATCATTATCAGGCCACTAATGCTCAGGTTTTTTACTTGGCTTCTTGAGTTTCTTGTGCTTTTTCATGGATTTTTTAAGCACCCAGGTAATGATTGTTATTTATATGTTTGTTCTTGTTATAACTCGTGTAAAGGAAGGCAATGGGGCTAATTCAAACTCGAAGAATTTGTATGATTCAGAGACACCAGAATCAAGGGCTTCCAGTCCAGATTTTGCCAGAACCTGCACTTCACAGTCTGAGGAAATAACCAAGGAAAGGAAGGCAGATGGGAAGCAAGGTCTTGAGAATCGAGATGGATCAAAGGTTCTTCCATTTGAATTTGTTTCACTTGAAGCATGCCTTGAATCTGCTTGCAGTTGCTTAGAAAATGAAGTAATGTATCTAACTTTCTACTAAGATAGACCTCTACATTTTTGGCCTCCTTGTTATGCTGTTTCAATGTCTATACTTCCAACTCATTTTTGGTTTCTAAATAAGGCAACAACATTAGAGCAAGAGGCTCATCCGGCCCTGGATAAGCTAACATCAAAGATCAGTACTCTTAATTTAGAACGTGTCCGCCAAATTAAGAGTCGTTTGGTTGCAATAACCGGACGTGTTCAGAAGGTTGAGTGGTTTCAAGCATTTCAATCATCCATTTGATTTTCTGTTGCAGTGTACTATTACTTAGTGATGGAAATATGCTTCAAGTCTTTTGGCTTGTGATACATGCATGTTCATGTTCAGGTACGAGATGAATTAGAACACTTGCTAGATGATGATGAAGATATGGCTGAGATGTATCTAACTGAAAAGTTGTTTCAGCAACTCGAGAGCTCTTCAACATTCTCTATAAGTGAACGAGATGATGACATGGATGACGATAACAGGCACCTAATTATATTGATATCACTCTGTAAACTAACATTTATCCCTTCTGTGTCAAGTCTAAAATTTATTTTACTGGTTCAGAACAGATGAAATCTCATTTAATGCTACCGGGGGATTGACTAGTTATGAAGTGGATCAGGAGAACACAGACAACACCCGAGATAGTTTGTTTACTCCTCATAATGTACTTAGAAAGGACAGCCATGGGACGCATACTAGTACAGCTCACAGCACAGTAAGCAAGCACCTTGATGTCGAAGAGCTAGAGATGCTCCTGGAAGCATACTTTGTGCAAGTTGATGGTATACTGAACAAGCTATCAACAGTATGAATCTCACCACGACACATCAATTTGCTTATAAATATTTAGTTGGATATGCTATCGTATTCTTTTTCTTATCATTCTAATTTTGTTGCTTCAAAGTTGAGGGAGTATGTAGACGATACAGAGGACTACATTAACATAATGCTGGATGACAAACAGAACAATCTTTTGCGAATGGGGGTCATGTTGACAACTGCAACTCTTGTAATTAGTGCCTTCATTGCCGTGGCTGGTGTTTTCGGGATGAATATAAACATCGAGCTTTTTGATGATAGCAAAGCAGGGATGCCGGAGTTTCTCTGGACGGTTGCTGGGGGTACCATTGGCTCCATATTCCTCTATGTTGCTGCTATTGCTTGGTGTAGGTACAAGCATTTGCTGGATTGATAAATCATAAATGCCGACTGCCTGTTGTTGAAGAAGCCATTGATTTGAATTTTGTTGTGAGTTAATGTAACTTTATAAACTTGAACATTAATGTTTGTATTTGTGAATGTTATCAATATGTTTGCCAATTCCACTGAAAATGAAGTTTATTTCTTGCAACTCTTGTATGGGGGCTTGCTTGCTGGTTCTTTAGTTCGGTGGCTGTAATACTGTGTTGTTGTCATTGTTCTGTATCTGGAAGTGGAAAGTATTACCATTTTTGTTGTATTATTACCTAAGGGTGTTATGCAAACAAACGAGCGCATTAAATTCAATTTCGAATTATCCTCCTCTTAGAAAAACAAATTTCAAAATATTCTCTAAATTATTATAAACATTTAACTTACTCTTATTTTTTTAAGAAGATAAAAAAATTTTCATCAACACAGTCCTGTGTTTTTTTAAAAAATAAAATTAGGATGAGTTGAGATTTACAATAATTTGGAGAATTATGAAGATTTTCATTTTACGAGAGATAATTTAAAATTAACCCTTTAGAAATTGATGCAAAAAAATTCAGGGAATCTTTAATAATAATTAATAAATTAGTTGTAAAAAAACCATTATATGAAATGAAAACAAAAAAAAAAAACTTTTCTATGTTAATTTAATATCTCTAAAACACATCGTTTGACCTTTTTTTTTTTTTCTAAATGTGGCATTACAAATATTTTTTTAATTAGATGTCTATAAAAATTTGTTGGATTAACTATAAGATGGCGAAGTTTGAATATCTCGACTCAGAATAGTTTGATTTACTTCTAAATATTTAGAAAAAAAAAAATCAACTCTTGCTAAAGAGTATATGGAAGTTAGATACTTACAAATAGAAATTTGTCCGAACTTTTTAAATCAATTCAATAATAGTGCAATTTGAATTTTGGTCCTTAAAACAAGTAAGCCATATATCTCTTTCCAAAATATAAATATCTGAAAATTTTTTAAAAAAATAAACTCCAACTAAAGCACATAGAAATTGTGACACATACAGTCACAGACTCACAAATCAATATGAACATCCAATATTATTTTTGTAATGGCTCAATCCAAATATCTAACCTAGACCAAACCTATTTATGTTTGGAAGGAAAACTAAGTTTACGGAATGAAATATATATATATATACACACTCTATTTGGTACTTCTAAATTTGTAACATAAAAATATAGATTTGAAAAGGGTAGGAAAAAGAATATTGGCTATGTTATTGTATTTGGAGTGGATAATATGCAATTCAAAAACGTAGGGATAGGGAGGACTATTTTGTAATTTGAGCCACACTGCTATTAGTTTATCCATTATCATCTATAACATGCTCAAAAAACTAGTGGCTCTGGCATTTCAGCGGAGGAGAAGTGCATGTAATGTTGTTTCTTGAAAATGGGTTCAATAGGCCAAAGTATATTGATGGCGTTAACCGTTACGGTAAACAAATATGCTTCACTAAATGTACAAGCAGTTCACAGAGGCGAAGCAAAAACAAGAGCAAAAGCAAAAGCAGCTGCAACAATCAATGACATAGGAAGAAGAGGGCTGCTTCTGTCCTCTGTTGTTGCAGCTCCACAAGTCAGTAATGAGGATTCCAAGACTCAGCTTCTTCAAAGTATTGTATACAATCATACAATCATACAGTCTCTTGTTTATTAATTTAACTTTGTGTGTTATTTAGCTTCTTAGTGCGTTACCATTCCTTTATTTAGCTTCCTTAATTTGTGTTGTTATGAATTATCGTATCAGAATATCTGAAGAAATCAGAGGAAAACAAGGCAAAAAATGACAAGGAGGTAGAGATGTTGAACTTATAATTATCTACTTATTAATCCATTTTGCTTCTGCTAATTAAGCAAAGATTATATTATATGCGTCTACTTATATCTTTATCTTCATTTTTTTTTTTCCATTTTTTCAACTCCTCTGGTGATATTGTGATATTGTAATATTATGACATGTTGAAATCAAGTAAATTAATATCTTTCATGCAGAGAATGGATAGCTATTACAAGAGGAACTACAAGGATTACTTTGACTTTATAGAAGGATCTTTGAAAGGGAAGAGTGAGCAGGAACTCTCTGAATCTGAAAAGGGTATCCTTGAATGGCTTAAGACTAATAAATAAACCCATTTTCAATACATTTGCTTGTTGCTATTACTTCATTTCTTTGTACTTGATAATTACTGTAGGATGCAGTTTGTTAAATAGATGTATGAATTGCTGATGATGGATGTCACTTATTGAACCTTCTGAATGAAGTATCCCTTGAGCATCCAATAGTTGAATGGTAAACTATCTCCTTGTACTCATTAGTAGAGTTCTAAGTTTCTATTTTCGTTGCTAAGATTTGAACTTGGAATATTAGGATCGTAATTGCCAATGCTACAGCGGATATAATATTTTATTTTTAATATAATATCATACAAAATTATTTATAAATGTGATGTCTATGGCGGGCAGGGAAGCTATATAAGTTTATTTCTCAGAATCATTTTAAAAGAAATTTGTATCAATATATTTGAAAATATAATTAAATCCTGTGTTATGCCCTTCCCTCTGCTAGCACCTGAAAATGTAAATGTTAACAGTAAAATTCAGGCAATGAGGCAGAATCAACACCATAATAATTTATTTTTGATACCATATCTCACAAAATTATTTATAATTGTTATATCTATTGCAGGTGGTGAAGCTATATAAGTTTAATTCTTAGAATCATTGTAAAAGAAATTTGTATCAATATATTTGAAAACATAATTAAATTTTGTATAATGTTACATTATAAATTAAAAGAAAAAAAAAATTCCGTTACCAAAATTTGAACTTGGATTACTAAGATCATAGTTGTCAATGCTACGATGGATTGTAAATAGTATTATGGGCCAGCTCCTATTTATGCTTTGCTGTTCGTAAAAGTATGTCGGATGTAATGTCGTTTCTATATAATTTGAAAGAACGGCATGTCGTTGACCATAAATGACAAACGGCTAGTTATCTTTAGCGTGCTTGTAAATTAAAATTTTAAATGTTAGATATAATGTCGTTAAAAAATAGACAACTAGTTATGTCTAATGCGAAATTTTCAAATAGTCATTTTTTATTAAAGAAAAATAGAAAAGCAACGTTGATGGTGTTTTTTTCATTTTTCCAATTCTTTGTAAAGTGCAATTTTTTCAAGTGCAATTCGGACAAGTAGACTACCTTTGATTTCATATTGGTTTAGCTAATGGTCTTTTGATTTTTAATTTTATAAATGGTCTCTTTGCCAGTATATATTAATATTTTGAAAAAAATAACTATTTCAAATACAATGTATTACATATAACTTGCATATGATTTATATTATTGGGTCAATTTTGGAATGAGCTCAATGAGAGGCCAAGAGGATCAATTTCCTTATATTATTACTTAAACATGATTTTCAAATTAAAGTCTTTCCCTTAGTTTTATCCAAATATACGCTGGAGAAAACATACATAATGCAACAATATATGAATAATTGAAATAGTTAATTTATTATTTTATTTAATTATGAAAGAACAAATGATGTCTTACTTTCATTAAAACCATGTGGCATTTAATATGATGGATGACGTGTTGTTGCCAAGCAAAATTAACGTATATCATGCCAGCGCATATTTTGTATGCTTCGTTGTTTGTAAAAGCAACACAGATGTCTTAGAGTTGTTTGCAATTTAAATGAACATTATATCGTTTGCTATAAGGCAATCACTAAGTTACATGGTTTTATTATTTGTGTGTGTTATTATTCTATTTTTATTTTGCTTTCTCGCTAATCTCGTTATAGGGAAATTTTGTACCCAACAACTGGCATTAAAGTTTTTAATGGTGAATTCTGTTAAGGGAATTTGTCAAAAACGATCCAGAGGAAACTAGATTCGAGTGAGAGCAATAGTTGTAGAAAAAGGGAAGGTGAAAATTGAAAAGTTCGATGGTGCGGACTTTGGCTTTTGGAAGATTCAGATTGAAGATTATCTATACTAGAAAAAGCTGTATCAATCTCTCTTAGTAAAGCAACCAAAAGGTATAAAGGATAAAGACTAGGCTCTTCTTGACGGACAGGCCCTTGGAGTTATCCGACTGACGTTACCTTGCAATGTTACTTTAAACATAGCAGAGGAAAAGACACAATAGGTCTTATGGCTGCTATCTCCAGTACGTATGAGCAACCATCGGCCTGAAAAAAAGTTCACTTTATGAGATAATTATTCAATTATGGCGAAAGGGACACCAATGGCTTAACATTTGAATGAACTCGGCACAATCACAACCCAGTTAAGTTTAGTGAAAATTGAATTCGATGATGAAGTTCGAGCTTTGATCCCCTTATCATCTCTTCCAGACAATTAGAACGCTACCGTTACAACAATCAGCAGTTCATCGGGAAATACTAAATTAAAATTTGAGGATGTTTGGGATCTGCTATTAAGTGAAGAAATTCGATGGAAAGAATCAGGTGAAACATCAAACTCCTCGGCCTTATTCACAGACTCTAGAAGGAGAAGTTCAGAAAGAATTTCATATCGGGATAGATCAAAATCTAGACAGGACAAATCTAGATCGAGAAAGAAAGATTTCAACTGTTATAATTGTGCAAGAAAGGTCACTTCAAGAAGAATTGTTGAGCACCAAAGGAAGATACTGACATATAGGTTTCTATCTACATGAACAAGGAAAGAAGTGATACTATGATTCTAAGTGTCATCAGTGCTATTGAATCATTGATTTTGGATTCAGGGGCATCTTTCCATGCCACCCTATGTCGAGAAATCGTGGAGAACTATGTCGATAGTGATTTTGGGAAGGTTCATCTAGCTGATGATGAAACCTTGAAGATCATCAGAAAGAGAGACGTCATATTAAAATTGCCAAATCATGCTATATGGCTGCGACAATAACTGAAACATATTCCTGGTCTTGAAAGGAATTTGATCTCTGTGGGATAACTTGATTGAGAGAGTTACTGTACAACTTTCTCAGGTCATGAATGCAAGATTACTAAAGGAGCATTTGTTATTTCTCAGGTCTCTACGTAACCTCAAACTTGGGGGATATTATTGCAGTAACAGATACTGATGGAAAATCAAACCTATGGCACCAAAAGCCTAGCCATATTGGCAAGAAATGCATGAGGACTTTATGTCAAAGGGGAAGCTACTAGATCTGAAAAGTGTAAATGACGGACTATGTGAGGATTGCATTTTTGGCAAATAGAAGAAAGTCAGTTTTCCAAAGACCAGCAAGACACCCAGTTAGAGTTGGTTCATTCTAATGTATGGAAACCATCTCCAATTTCGTCTCTTACAGGCTCATTGTATTATGCCACCTTCATTGATGACTCTACAAGGAATATGTGGGTTTACTTTCTGAAAAAGAAATCAAAAGACTCTAATACCTTCAAAAAATAGAAGGCCGTGGTGGAAAATGTGACGGGTGTTAAAAATTATAGCTGCAGAGAATTTATATCTTAAGCATTTAAATGTAAAGACAGTTTTCCTTCATGGCAATTTCAATGAAGGGATTTATATGAGGCAGCTAGAAGGCTTCATAAAGGTAGAAAAGCAAAACCTAGTATGAATGTTGAAGAAGATCTTGTATAGTTTAAAATAAACTCCTAGACAGTGGTACAAGAAATTTAACAGTTTTATGGGCAGCCTTTTCACCAGACGCCAAGTAGATCATTGTTGCCACATTAAGAAGTTCGACAACAACTTTATTATTTTATTGTTGCATGTAGATGACATGCTTGTTGCATGTTCAGATATGCAAAAGATTATAAATTTAAAGCAGAAATTGTCGAAGCAGTTCGCAATGAAAGATCTGGGTGCTACAAAGCAGATTTTAAAATGAAAATAAAAAATGACGCGAAATCGAGGATTTTATTGTTATCACGATAACAATAACAAAATACTCTTTAGGTTCAACATACAAGATGCTAAACCAGTGAGTACACATTTGGGTGTTTATTTCAGACTTTCCAAAGAACAATCACCACGGACAAAGGAAAAACGTGCACACACGGTCAAGATTCCGTACACATCAACTGGAAGTCTAATGTATGTCATGGTTTGTACCATACCAAATATTGCCTAAACAGCAAGAGTTATTAGTAGGTACATGAACACTAGGAAGCAGTCAAATGGATCCTTAAATATTTGTTAGGTACCATAGACAAGGCACTTTGTTTCAAAGGTGGAAATACGACACTAACAGACTATGTAGATGCTGACTTAGCCGAAAATGTTGACATCAGAAAGAGCACTACAGGGTGTGTCTATACTCTAGGCGGTACTACACTACTCTGGGTTTCTCAACTGTAAAAAATAGTTGCTCTCTCCACAATTGAAATAGAATGTGTCGCTATTACAGAAGCCAGTAAGGAGATGGTTTGGCTCCAAAGTTTCTTGGAAGAGTTAAGCAAGAAACAAAAAAATAATGTCTTATACTGTGATAGTCAGTGTGTTATCCCTGTAGTGAATAATTCATCTTTTCATTCTAAAACGAAGCATATACATTTGCGATATCATTTTATTCGGTCTCTCCTGGAAGATGGGATTTTGAAACTTGAAAATATTAGTGGAACTTAAAATCCGATAAGACATTTTGACAAAGACGATGACTACTGATAAACTGAAGTAATGTTCAACTTCAGTTGGCCCACAATTGTGGCAAAACCAAAGAAGAGTCGCTGCATAGATTATTATGTGAATACAAATTTAGATTAGTCTTCAAGTGAGAGATTGTTGATTAAACAATTCATTCTCTATTGTGGGAAATGACATGGCATCCACTTAAAAGAATTTAATATTGATTTTCGAGGGTAAAATTGGCCATAAGTTAGGCTACTGTTTTGGGCAATGATGAGGAATCCATAATAAAGAATTTAATATTGTTTTCGGGAGGAAAATTAGGTCATTGTCTTGATTATGGTGCTCGGCAGTTGAAGGAAATTGTATGGCTATGAATTGTTCTCCTAGCCTATGAACAGGCTTCTTCGTAGCGACAGAAATCGTCCCCAAAATTAGCAATTCTAGAGAGTGGATAAAGAAAAGAAGTTTGAGGCTGAGAACTTTGGTGAGGTGGATAGTAGGATTATGATCGGTGGTGGCTGAGGACTCTGATGGTGGCGTTGGCTGTCAGTGAAGGCGGTTGGTTTCGTGGTGGAGGCTTGCAGTTTGGGTTGTTCGCTGGTGGTTGTAGGCGGTAATCAAGGGCTAAAGTCGGTCGGGTTTTGGGGGACAATGGCTGGTGGGCAGGACCACGGCTAGGGTTTCAAATTGGAGTTTTTCTGATTTTTTGTTGTTTTTATTATTATTATTTTTTTTCATAAATGGTGATGGATGATTTAGTGATTTACCGATGAATGATACAGTGGCTAGTAAAATTGTGCTATTCGCACAAAACTTATGCAACATAGCAGAATTGATAGGATAAAAAAAATTAGATAACATTCTAAGTTTGGATTAAGTCAACGTAATTAAGTTATATTTTAAATGAAAAAAGATTAATTCAAACGATTTAATGAAATTTTTTAATAATACTATTAAGCGATTAGATTACGTTTCAATCAGGTTCAACCCTAACTCGATTAGAAATGGATTGGGACTGGTTCAGGATTGTCTCGAATCAGTCCAGCCCCGAACCGGTCATTAGTTGATTGAATTAATCGTTGGCTTTGACTAAAATTTTAATTTTTTAGTAATTTTTAGGTATAATTTAAAATTTAAATATTGATATATTTATATATATATTTTGAGATGAATTAATTAAAGCAATATGTCATCAAAGTAACTTCTCTTGTAGAAATTAATTTATTTTGAGGTATAAAAGACTTGTACACATATAATTTTTATAAATATCGATCAGCCCAAATGAAGGTTCACATTTGATAGAATTGTATGTACACTTGTGGTCATAAACACGTGATAATTATACAGATTTACATGTTAATAATAAATCAACCCAAATGAAGATTTAGTGTTTAACATATTATTATTATCAGTGTTTGATTACTACTCCAAAATATCACTTACAAGTTAATATTTTGTCCAAAGATGAATATTAACGGAGTATCAGGTATCTTGAGATGAGGTTTACCTTTATTTGAATTTATTTTTATTTTAAGACTAATGAGATTGTTTTATTTATTTGTTGCTCTCTAGATTCAGTTATGTCTGCTGCTAATATTCCTGCCAACATCAATTCAATTCTTATGTTAAATGACTTAAACTTTAAGTCACGACAAAAAAACCTCTTAATAATTCTCACAGTCATAGATCTTAACCTTGCGTTAAGAGTTGATTCTCCTACAGCTCTTACGGATGCGAGTACTTTGATAACAAGAAAGATTTGGATAGGTCGGAGAAATCAAATTGCATATGTATGATGATCATGAAAAAGCCTAATTCGGAAGCATTCAGGGGCGCAATATCTAACAAGGTAACTAATGCTAATGAGTTCTTTGTCAGCCTCCAAGGGCGTGGTCGGGTTGGTTACCATGCTTACCTTAGAGCCGTGGTAGCTCGGATTATGAAAATGTCTTATTTTGCTTCTAAGCTGAGAGCACTTAAGCTTGAAATCTCTGAGGACTTGCTAGTGCATCTGGCTTTGATATCCTTACCGCAACAGTTTACCAAATTAAGGTAAGTTATAATTGTCAGAAAGAGACTTGTTCTCCGAATAAGTTCATATCACACTATGTTCAAGAAAAAGATAGACTGAAGAAAGATAAGACAGAAAATGCTCACCTAGCATTTACTTATAAGGGCAAAGACAAGGGCAAAAAGAGGAAGAAAGATAATGAAGCTGCAGATATAGCACCTCAAAGGAAACAAAAAAAAATCTGAGTGATCCATAAATCACTAGTTGTTTCTTTTATGGAGGTAAAGAGCATGGTTTTTTCTGAAGTTAATTCAACTTCAGTACCTAGACACACGTAATGAATAGATTCAGATGCAACCACTCACTTCAGTGTGTTTATGTAGGGTTCCTAAATTACCGAAAGTCTAATGACCGTAAAAGATATATCTATATGAGTATAGCAAAACAATAAAAGTCAAAGTAATTGAAAATTAGATTTTATTTGGATCTTAATGAAATATTTATTGTTTCGTCTTTTTAGCGGAATTTCATTTTCATTTCCACTTTGAATAAATCTGGTTATTCTTGATCATTTGAAAATGAAAAATTTAGTTTATTTCATTATTCAAAATTAGTTGGTTCTAGTTTTTTGTCAAGCTATGATAATCTATATTTAATGATACGATTGTTTCATTTAATGAATCCAAACAATTGAATACACGAGGTACAAAGAAAAAATTAACCAATGAGAATTCGGTTGTGTTATAGCATAAAAATTTGTGTCATATCTCTAAACGGAGAATATAAAGACTTATTTTAGACAAAATTCTCAAGCCCTTAGATTTTATAGATTTTAATATTTGTATTAAATGTATTAATGGGAAACAAACCAATAAAATGAGATTTGAAGCTAACAGGACTTTAGACATTTTAGAACTCATACATATAGACATTTGTGGGACATTCCCTATTGCTGCTTGGAATTGTCAATAATATTTTATAACGTTCGTCGACGATTTTTCTAGATATAGCTACATATATCTCCTTCGTGAAAATCACGGTCCTTGGATATGTTCAAAACTTTTAAGGATGAAGTTAAAAATCAACTCAATAAAAGAATCAAAAGCGTCAGATCTGATCATGGTGGTGAATACTATGGTAACTATGATGATTTCGATGAATAACGTCTAGGATCATTTGCTAAATTCATCGATGAATGCGGTCTAGTCCCATAATACATTATACCAGACTTGTCCACTATAAATAGTGTTGCTGAAAGATGAAACATGATATTTAAAGACATGGTGAGGAGTATGATTTTTCATTCTACTTTACTATAATCACTATAGGGAGAAGCATTTAAGACTGCATCATTTATTCTTAATAGGGTTCCAACTAAAACAACTACTAAAACTCCTTACGAACTTTGAATAGGTAAAAAGTCTTGTCTAAAGTATTTACATGGTGAGGAGTATGATTTTTTATTCTACTTTACTATAATCACTCTAAGGAGAAGCATTTAAGACCGTAGCATTTATTCTTAATAGGGTTCCAACTAAAGCAACTACTAAAACTCCTTACGAATAGGTAAAAAGTCTAGTCTAAAGTATTTACATGTTTGAGTATGTCCAGCTGAGGTAAGGCTTTATAGGCCTAATGAGAAGAAATTAGACTTTAGAACGGTAGGTTGTTATTTTATTGGATACTTTATAAACGATCCAGGGGATACAATTTTTATTGCATACTCTATCACGTCAAGATCATATGTTATTAAAGAGATCTACTAGAAAAATGAGAAGTTTAGTACCAAATGACTATATTTTATTTCTTCAAAAACATAAGGTAGACATTGAAGTAGTGGAAGATGATCTAATTAATTTATGTCAAGTTATGGAAAGTTCTAACTCTTATAAGTGGATTGATGCCATGAATAAGAAAATAAAGTTCATGAAAGATAATGACGTATGGGATCTTGTCCCATTGTCAAAAGGTACGAAACTCATTAGTTGCAAATAGATATTTAAGACTAAGAGTGATTCAAAAGGCGAAGTGAAGAAATACAAAGTGTGTATTGTTGCAAAGGGCTTTACCAGAAAGAAGACATCAACTATAAAGAGACTTTCTCTCAAGTTTCTTTAAAAGATTCTTTCAAGATAATAATAGTATTGGTGACACATTTCAATCTTGAGTTATATTAGATGGATGTGAAGATAGCGTTTCTCAATGGTGAAATTGATGAGATGATGTATATGATGCCGTCAGAAAACTTTGAGTCAGAAAACCCAAAGAATATGATTTAAAAACTTAAGAAATCCATCTATAGGTTCAAACAAGCATCTCGACAATGGTATTTCAAGTTTTATCAAATGATTATTTCATTTGGTTTTGAGATAAATTTGATCGATGATCGCATATACCATAAATTCTTTAGGAGTAAGTATATTTTTCTAGTTTTATATATCGACGACATTTTGCTTACCAGCAACGATATAGATTTATTGCACGACACCAAAAGATTTATGGCTAAGAATTGTTAGATGAAAGATCTTTGTAATGTCTTTTTTGTATTAGGCATACAGTTATAATAGGATTGCTCCCGAGGTATTTTTGGATTATCACAAAAGAGTTATATCGAAAAGGTTCTCAAGAGATATGGCATGTTAGATTGTAAACCAGGTGATACTCTTGTGGCTAAAGAAGACAAATTTAATCTCAATCAATGCCCTAAGAATGATTTTGAGGAAAAAGAGATGTAGAAGATTCCTTATGCGTCAGCAGTGTGAAGTCTAATGTATGCTTATGTTTTTACACGATTGGATATTGCGTACGTTACTAGGATGTTGGATAAATATTTAAGTAATTCAGGAGGAGACCATTGGAAGGCAGTCAAACGAGTCATGTGGTACTTACAGAGAACAAAATATTACATGCTCACGTATCAAAGGTCAAATTAACTTGAGATCATTATGTATACTAACTCTGATTTTACTATTTACCAAAATAGTATGAAATCTATGAAGGGCTACATCTATATGCTAGTTGGGGGTGCTGTTTCTTGGAAGAGTGTTAAACAGTCTCTTATAGCAGTATAGTTCATAGTATGTTATGAGGCATCTAATCACGGAATATGGTTGCAAATTTTATTACTGGATTACACATAATAGATGGTATTGATAGGCCACTCAAATTATTTTGTGACAATAAGTCAGCAGTAATGTATTCCAACAACAATAGAAGCTCGACGAAGTCCAAGCACATAGACATCAAGTTTCTAGTTGTTAAAGAAAGATTTCAAAATAGATAATTGTCTATAGAGCACGTTATCACAAACTCCATGATTGCGGATCCGCTTACTAAAGGATTACCATCCAAATATTTCATGAACACGTGGCTCATATGGGTGTCATGTCATTTAAAGATATTCAGTTTTAGTGAGAGTTTGTTATTTTAGATATTCTTATGATGCAGATATTTTTTAGTTATTTCAGTTTATACTTATTTAAGGCTATTCTCTGTAGAAATAAAGTTTTGGTTTATTCATATTCTGACTTTGGTAAAGTTTGATCTCACTAAAATTTAAGGTGGACAAGTTGGAAATAAGCATGTTAAGATCACATTGCATAATATTTTCGTGTTACACATCCACATCATAATTCAAATCATTCATTTGTATTGGTATTGTGATCATTAATGGGTTGAGTTACAACAATTGTAACGAAGACTACTTTGATTCTATGTTGATATGATTGATGAATCGGATTAGTTATAGATACATTTTGGTAATGACAATAAGGTTGAGCTCATACAGTTATTTTTGCAAAACAGAATTATAAGATTTCACATATAGCTCAAGTGGAAGATTGTTGAATATTTAATTCAATATTGTTGAATGCTCAATTCAACGTTGGGCTTATATGTGAATAAATAGGTATTGTAAACTGTCATATAAGGTTAAACCTGATTAAAAGTGATTTAATTAGGCTTTCGGTAATTTGAACTTCAATGTATCTAATAGGATATGGGCTTTTAATGTGTAAAGACCAAATAGTATTCTAATTCTATGATGAACAGAATTTGAAATATTTAGTGACAACATGAAATATTGTCTATATAAGTGATTATGACCCTTAGGTCACACATATATTTTATATTCTTTATAGTATCGTATTATCAAAAATAGTACATAAAGAAACTAAATAACTCTCTAAGATATATGTGTTGATCTGAAAGATCAACCACACGACTCTAAGAAATAATTGAATATTTGAGTGATAGATTTTATCATAAAAAAATTAATTATTCTAACAAATAAATCATGGTACATAGCATACAAAAGCACCACTTAATTAAAAATTAATTAATAAAAAGAAAAGTAGGACATGTTAGGCCTTTGGTAATATCTGCTGCCAAACTCTATATATTTATATATTTTTCGGTCCTCCAAAACCACTTTTTCCAAACATCTTTTAATTGCTTGTTGGCCAATTTTCTACTCAAAAGAGACACATTTGCTGCTCCCTCTCTGGTGAAATTTAATACCTAAGGTATGGAAATGAGGAAGCAAATTAATTGTTGCATGCCGTGACTACTACAAGAAATGGTTGTTAGTAATTTCATCAATTATGCATGTGTTATATGAATAATTTATAATTATTACACTCGATTATGTTCAAAGAGACGCGTAAGATTCTTGCAATACAAAACTAGTAAAAATAATGTTATTCAATTCAATATGGATACAAGAGTGGTATGAACAATAAATTGGGAAACATTATATTGTCGCTAACTTTTCTCTTTCTGGATAATAAAATTTTCACTTGATTTGAATGGGAGAAATATTAAATGTAGAATTGGTAGGTGGTACCCAATTGCTCAAGTTGTAGATCCTTGACTTCGAAGAGATTTTGCTGGAGTGACAAGTTAATCCATGGGTTAATGCATATGTGAAAAGAGGGTAATTCGGGGCTACATTGGACAGAAAAGTCTTGTGCTAGAAACTAAGTTTTTTTATTTGTAAATTGTAATATTCTTGCAATTCCTTTTCAAAAAATTAAAATATGTTTAATCTTGACTACTCAAAATCTAGAACAATCCAAACCAGATTCAATTCATTGCAGCTGGGATTAGACTGATCATAGATGCATGAGTGACATCAATGAAGATGATAAGGGACAAGAGACTTTTGTCATGCAAATCGGAAACACTTAGTTAAAACAGCATGGGAGACAGGAATTGAAATTAGCTTTAAGAAAAGAGAAAAAAATACAAAGCCACTCCCTTTCCCCTCTGTAAGTCTACAGAAAATTGAAGTTTCTGTTTTGGTGGTGGTTGAAACAACATAGATGTTTTTCCCATACTTCAATTACATCCTTATCTTATCCAATTTGATGCAAAGCTTCAAAATTTCTTTATATGTATACATATATAAAGAAATTCTCTATCCTTCCTTTCTTTGTAATTTTTTGACTATATATATATATATATATCTTTTGCAACCTTTTCAATGGAGATCTAACTATTATAATGTTAATGAGAATAAAGAAATGTCACAGCTTCTTTATTTTTTAATCAAATTATTTCAATGAAGACACATAATTGTGCATGACACCAAGTTCAATGACAGCTTCAAAGCAGACAAGGTTGGAGGGAGCAAAAAATTGCATAAAGAAACATTTATTATAAAATTTGGTTACAGAAAACTAAGATCCTTCCAAATGAGAAAAAGAGCAAAATATTAATTAAATTTGTAGGCATCTTCCATTGGGTCAGGAAGATCACAGGCAAGATATCCTGGGCTTCAAAAAAGGGCTATGGAGATTGCATATGAAATATTCCAACATTTAGTTTGTCATTTCCTTCATCATCTCTGAAACTGTGATCTCACTGCCCATCTCCCTTTAAACTTCCCACCATCCTGTCTCATTAATTTTCATGGAAAATGCTACATTACAGCTGCGATGATAAATAACTGATGATAAATAACTGATAACGGTTGTACTCTAATAAAATATTACAGTATAAAATTGCAATAATAAAAAGATATTGATGTAATTAAAAGTTTATAATTTATAATGAAAAGAAAAATGATATGATATAATTGACCGCAGCAGCTGTACTCTAGCTCTTCCCCATTTTATTGAAAATTTTAGGCTTGTCTTGAGAAGACATTGAGGTCTTTTTTCTCATTAATGCCCAAAACTTTTTCAAGATTTGGTGAAATCCCACCTAATCAAATATTGTTTGGATGATACATGTAATCCAGTGATGGCCACCAGACAAGTGGTTATTACATGATGGTACTTGCATTTGTCCTGTTTTATGTGAATTATTAAAGTCGTGGGTTAAATAATTGCCAAAAGAATCTCAGTACTATTCATTTAAAAAAATATATTACTAAATGGTGACATTGCATTGGGACCTAAGTTGCTTAATTCTGGGTCAAAGATTTGATTTCTTGAATAATTGTTTATTAAAGTGGGTAATTTATTTGGGATTCTCTGAAATAATAGGATCCTTTACATACCTAATCTCATACGCAAACAATTATATGTGACAAATAATCAAATATGTTGAGAATTTAGTTCTGATCAAAACTGAGGAATGGTGGCAACAAATGGAAACAGAAGCTGTCAAACTAATACCCAAACTGCAAATAAGGCTGTTAATTTATTTTTTCGAGTTTTGCATTTAGCAGATCAAAGTAAGAGCTAGCAAGTCGTAGAGATAATATAAAGAGAGCATGGGTGGCTCCATCACATTAATTAAAATTTTAAAAACAAGAAATTTATTTCCATCATTTTGCTCTCAGGTTGTTTCCTCCTGACAGGTAAAAGGAAAAAACTAAAAAGAAAAGAAAAAGCAACAAGATCCTCTTTGAGAGATCTTTTCTTTTTACATTGAAGGCATTTCTTTAACTGCAACTTTTATACACCAACAACATTGCAGTGGGCAGCAGCAGGAAACTAATGATGAAAATCACCTTATCACGATCCTCTGTTTATAACCTTAATACCACCTGTAATGATTGAAACTTTCTATGAGCTTGGAGCTTGTTGCAATTTATCAGAATGTAAGAAGAAAAAAATGAAAATCAGTACTCAACTGCTTATTTTGAAGATGGTTTCCTGAAAGCGAAGGTTGTAGGAAACCAAAATGATCTTGGAATGCAGATCTCCCCTGCAAGTTATACACATGCATGCTTAATTTGGTTCAAAATAATTACACCAAAATTAAAAATGTTCAAACTAACTATTAGCTAGGTACCTGAAAATGAGTTGCAGAAAATGCTTGAGAATAATCTAACACACTCTCCATTGAAGCCGGATTAGTATTGGTGAGAGCAAAATCGTTCTGCAAAATTATTGTTAATAGAACTCATTATTAACATACAAGAAGGTATTACATATATGTATATGGTACCAGAAAAATATATATATATCTATATATATATATTTGATCTTGCATTGTTCTAAACATGACAAATTAATTACCTTGGAGGAGAAGTTGATGACTGGGGAGCTTGCAGTATCATCAAGAAAACAAGGAAGTTTTTCCTTTTCGCGACACCGTTGTTCTTTGCTTTTCAGCCTCTTGCCACCATTATTAGGCAGTTTAGTAGTAGCTTTAACATCACTGAAGTAGCCAACTTCTTCGTCTTCATTAAAATGTGGAGGCCCTGAAGATGCATCGGAAACCATTGACAAATCGTCTTCATCATCATCAACAACATGTTCATTATGTTGAACACTATATTTTTTCTCTTCATAATAATTTTCTTCACAGAAACCACCACCATGGCCATTAGCATTTCTAGGTGAAGAATGCTCCAAGTACAAAGTCCATCCAGATTCGCAACCACTACTGCATTCTGAAGCCAACACATTCATTTTTTTTTCCCTTTAAACCCCTTCTAGCTTTATCACTTAATTTTCTCAAATGGGTAGAGTAAGCTAAGATGAAAAAACATATATATATATATATATATATATATACAATGTAACTTTTGAGACAAAACTTGAACCTATAGAGTGTGGAGTACTAGTAATAGGTGTAGAAAAACCAAAGGGAAAATCAAAGTAGAATCCTAGAGTTTGTTTTGTCTGGACACAAAGAGTTATAGTGTTCAGCTCTCAATGTGAATGAATCAAAAGTGCCAGTTGGAGGGGGGATTGAGGTTATACTAGTGGATGCATGTAAGAGAGAGAAGAGGCCAAGCAAGCAAGCCACAACTATTTCACATGCAAGACAGCGAGGCAACTGAGTAGTCTCTTAACAAAACTGGCTACACGTCCATTTTCTCTCTTCTTCAGTATATGGACACATATCCTCTTGTGTGCAGTTGTGCCCATTTATCTCTTTCTCCCATGCTTTTTTTAGGGTGACATTGCATTTCTTTGTTTGATTAATATGGTTGTTTTTAGTTGGAGCAATTAAGTGTAGGTGGCCCTCGCTCATTAATCTTGTGGTAAACCACCTATATCTATTATCTTTCCAACTTCAAAGAAGATTTTTCTTCTAATTATATATTTAGAAGTAAATTAGATTCCTCCTTGATTTAAATATTTGGATTACATCATAATGGAGCTATTCAAGCTATCAAAACCTCTCGTCTTCAATAAGAATGGTTGTCCTAGTTACTTTTTTGGATCCAAATCTCAAAATAGCGTTATATAAATTTTTATTATTAATTTCAGTGGATGTGGTCCTCTAATTATTGCACAAACATATAAAAAATGTAATGCTATTTATTATGTAGACAAACTTTAGTGCTTGCCACTTCCCATATCGTTCTTATTGCTATAATTTCCCTCTTCAATTTGAGCATGTGTTGTGTTTAGACAATTTTAGACATCAAAACACGGCTTTTTCATTAAAAAAAAAAGTAGTTATTAACTTATTAACTCTCCAGGGTTATCAATAGGACCACACGTACCACTTGTGTTTCACGTTGAGAATAAAATCTCAGTACCAATTAGCAGTATTATTACAGGCTGTTATAAAATCTCAGTACCAATTAGCAGTATTATGACAAGCCATTATACCTACAGGACAACGGTTGTTAAGATAATTTTACCCAGTTTACAAAATCGGCAGAAAATAATAATTGAAGTTTATTGGGGGAAAACAGAAGAAATTGACTAGGTTTTTATGAATCCACGTGCCATCACATTTTCACTGCTCAGCCTCTGCTTTTGAAGAAAATCACGCACACATGTGGGCACGTGTGCATAGATATATATATATATATATATATATATATATATATATATATATATGTGTGTGTAAAACTAAAAAATAAAAAATATATATGCCCACTACTGCAGGCATCCACATATTCACACACATGTTTGCACGTGCACACGCATTTCAACCTAAATTCTCTTTTAATCCACATTTTTAATCAATCCTCACTTGTGATCTTTCATCTTTGGTACCATTTCCAATGTCTATTTTTCTTCATCTTCATTCTCCCACCACCCCCTCCCCTGGATAAAATGAAAGTATATTAGGATATATATATATATATATATACACGGATACAAAATTAATGGGAAAAATTAGATTCAATTGTAACTGCTCCTATAAATAGGATTGACTACGGATTCAAATCATAGCATATGCTTGATTGAATAGTTGACCCAGCCTCTTGTTGTTTGAGGAAACCCCCACTTTAATTAGTATTTTTTCACGAAAAGCAAACATGAGATAACAAATTCAGTAGATAATCGAATTTCAAATAAATGTTGAATACAATAACAATAGATATAGAACATAACGATTAATCTAACAATTACGAGAATCTAGCGATGATATATATTAGCAAATTTGGATTTTTTTATCAATTCTATATTGACCTCCTTGCTTCTCTCATGGTACAATCCTCTTCTCGCCGAGCCCCCTTTCTCCTCGGTCCACAGAGAAAAAATGTAGGACTGATGCCAACAGGAAGAAAGGACTAAATATATATATCATCTTATTGAATTTAAATGACACTCCCTCGAATTAAAAAGTGAAATTATATGTATTATGTTATGTTAATTTGCAAATGTATGTGACTAGATTTTTGTAATTAGTTTATATATTTAGCTTTATTTTTACGTGAAAAATATAATTAAATAATTAAAATAAATTTATATGTATTTTTCTTTTAAAAAATACTTATTATTACTTTTTTTACTTTAAATATTTATTAGCTACTTTTAAACTGTTGTAACTGTCAATGTTAAATCATTTCTTAAAAGATATTTTATTGATCATAAAAATAATTTGAAGACCCCAAATGATACATATTTTCTCATCAAATAATTTTACTTGAAAGCATAATTTGATCAAACGCATTTGTTAATGTACTATATATAGTTTCATTTTTTTTTCTTTTTCAAAGACGATTTACTCATCATAATGATATATCCATGGAAACATTATTGTTTGAGCCTAAATTGAAAAACAAGTAGATAGGTACCTACCACATGATCCCATTAAACAGGAAGATGATGAAATCTCTAATCTTTTTCTTCATTTATGTGAATGAAGCTTCTCAATGGCACGATTGAAGACAATAATATGTTTCAAAGTATTACAACCTCTCATCCATGATCCATCAAATACCCAGAATGAATGATTTTTTAAAAGAAATATTTTAAAATTAATTTATGAAGACCTTACTTAAATAAATTTATTATGACACAATTCAATATTTCTTTTTAATCAATTACCACTCAATATAAGATTTTAAGTAGAATAACACCTAGGAAAAGAAAGAAATGCTAGCACTAAGTCAAAGAGACCACATCCACAAAAATGAAGATTAAAACATTATTTTGAAACCATGTGCAAAGCTTCCTTCCAATCGACAATTATTATGGTAAAAATGGACATGCAATGAAGAGAATTAAATAAGCTATTCCATATTTCCATTCCATGTGTTACCCTTAAAAGTTAAAAGCAAGCTCTCTCTCCACTAATTGAAGCATTGAAAGGAACCTTCGTCCTATTACAGCACATGTGGTCCATTACTTTGATAGTCACTTGGTTTGTGCTAATTCCTTTTTCTTTTTCAGTATTTCACCTTGAGTGCTATGCAAAATTAATTTTTTTTTTATGTTTATTCAACCAAAAAACTCATTTTCTAGACTTCAAACGAAAAAACATAATTTTTTTTCATTATTTTCATTTCTTTTTTTATTATTATTAAAGACCTCTCAAATTATACTATACACTAATTACGTACAGCACGTTAGGAAATTTTAATCCCGCCTAAAATCCCGCTTAAGGGCAAATTATCAAATAAATAATAGATAAAAAATAAAATCAATCATACAATACAAGAATTTACGTTAAAAAAACTCTTATACTGAAGAAAAAACAACAACCACCAATAACGACGAAAGATAAATTTATTATGTAAAAAATTATTATAATCACTTTAATATTTTTCTTTACACCCAAAACTCCAATAATACTCAATCTCTTAACAAACCAATCGTTTCTCTCATACTAGAAACGGTTTACTTACAAATAACTTATTACTGTATTATGTTGTACAAACAAGTAAACTCAACCTCCCTATATATAATAATTATTTATTATAATAGATTTTTTTTTTATATTAGTTGTATTCCTTCTTGAATAAGTCAAATCGTAAAAGAAAAATTTTTTATTCCTTAAATATAGACCTTCCTAAGTAAACAATTAAATAAAAAAAACTTAGTAAATATCTTAATTTAAGATTTACAAATCTCTATTAAAAAATGAGATATATTTCAAGGCACCACTTTATCAATCCTATGTTGCCAACTTTACACCGCTACTACTTATCATCAAGCTACCTACTCTCAAATTTTGAGTGCTTCATATTATTGAATTGTTTTTAGAGTATTCAACATATAATCAATTATTTATTTTCATTAAGGAAAAAAATTCCATAACCATCCACTCGCATGTATTTTTTTCCCCTCATGTAAAAGGTAAAATTTATAAAAATAACAAAAAAAATTACTATTTTCACAACTAACCCTCTAACTTTTTTCTATAAACACGCCTTTATTTTAACTAAGAGGTAGTAAATCCAGCCTGGGTTTTTGCCGAACCTGAATATTCACTCCTTGCCTTTGGCCGGTTTGTAAACAAAAACCCAATGATTTGAAAAATTAAGAATCGATCTGAGTTTGTGTTCGTTCATTTAAACTGAATCAATCAATTTTTTTAAAACCTAATTATAAAATCTAAATTCAAAATTCTAAATTATTAACTTAATTTTCGAACCGAACTAAACCGAATTTTAAACCGAACCGAATTATTTCGATTCGGTTTGGTTAATTTAAATCGGTTCGATTCGGTTTGAATTCTTAAGAACCAATCGGTTTCGGTTCGGTTCGGTTCGGTATCCGAACCGAACCGAACCAAAAAATGCCCACCCCTAATTTTAACCAAAACTTGTTTTCATTTTCTCTAAACTAAACTGAACCAGTTTTTTGGAATTTTAATCATCATCGATGGTAGCAAACAAGAGACTGGCAAAGTGAATTCCGACCAAATATACCTGAATCCATCTGAATCTAACACCAATCTAAAACAAATCAAAAAATGTGAATTGTGGTTATGTTTTTGCACGAACAAGAGATAGATTTGATGACCGTAATTAGTGCGAATTGAGACTGACACTTGGTGCGACAGACATATGTTGCACCAAAATTCAAGTACGCACAGTTGTCGCACTTCCAGCCATCTCACCCTATCAAATTCATCTATTTAACCGCAACAATCAATACTATTACAACCTAACACAACACCAACAATCTCACCCAATGCCAACAACACAACACTACAATAACAAGGCAACAAATGAAATTACCAATCGTTTTTAGAAGTTTCAAACGTTAATTTTGAAGATCTTGAAAACTTTTGAACATGACTTCGATGATATTGACCGCCGATGATAGAATTCTGTCAAGGATAAAGTGTCCCCTATAGAAAGATCCAAGTGAGAGAAGAGTGAGAATGAGAGGAATATTTGTATCCTCAAATTTGATATTTGATATTTGATTAATATTGATAGAAAAAAAAAATTAAAGAAGTTAGTTGTAAAAATAGTAAAAAAATTTTGATTATTTTTATAAATGTCCCCACGTAAGAAGGGATTCGGATTCCTCTTTTGTTGATCTTTCTTTTTTTTTTTTAATATGCCAAACTAATTCATGTTATTAATCGTAAACCATCTTTCTTTTTTCCCTCGTGTAGAAAGTGATTTGAATTCCTCTATGTGCATTAATGGGAAAAAAAATCTTTTACATATTTAAAAATTAAATTTGAATGTTATATTTTGTCATGTCCGAATTGATATAAGAGGTTAGGACAAAATTCTAATTATAAGTATGTAATTTGTAAATTATAAATCCAATTAGCTTATATTGATAGAGCAGTGATTGGGGAAAAAAGAAAAGGCGCTTATATTAAGGATTTTATTAAGTTATTTTAAAAATAATTTACAATCTATATAAAATATAATAATATATATTATTTTGTTATTATTTTTACACTAAAAAATAAAAAAATTATATTTAAAATAACTTAACAATCGACTAAAGTAAAATATCTTTTTGAAATTTGAAAGACTATAAATTACTGCGAAATAAAGGCATCTAAGATTACGATCTTATCCTATTAAGTGGGACCCACACGACCATCGAATAAAAAATTGTCGTTTATTAAAGTACTTGGTACGGAAGAGCGTACTAGAGTGCCACAGCAGCACCGACCATGCGGAGCAGCAACAGCGCTGCCACATGGATACTTGGCCAATCATATTGCGCAACCTAAGCCTCCACCAATTCTGCACTCTTTGTAATCGTCTCGGGACAAGGATTTTCCTCCACATTTGTTTAACATATTACGCGCCACAATGGTGCGTGCATCTTATTTACTTATTTTATTTTGAAGGTAAATTAAATATATATAAAAACAAGAAAAACAGAAAGAACTAGAATTAAAACGATATCAACAAAATTTAAAGTGATTATCAAAACTGTGGTTATTTAACATTTGTTAGTACTTCGACAATATTTTAAAATTTTTGATGGTTCAATCACCGTAAAAAATGTCTTTAATGTATTTTTTTTATATGAAAATAATTTTAGAGCGTGACTATTTAAATTTATTAAATCTGTTTTTAAAAATAATTTTTAAATATTAAATTATAATTATGGACACTAAAATGTAAAGATAAAATAGAATTTTAACTCTGAAATTCATAAAAATTGTATAAGAATTAGTAGAATTTTCACTGAAAAATTCATAAAAACTGCATAACCATTAATTTTACACAAATTAGTAATGATGAGTTCTATTTGTAGGGATAACAAAAAAAAACACTGATTTCGTGTGGCTTTTGTCTAGAAAAGTAGAAAACAGAAACGATGCCAAAAGCCAATATGCCTTTCCTTAAAACACAATATATTGTTAACAAAAAAAAAAACAATGTACCTCCTCTGTAGCCCATTTCAATGCCAAACTTCAAAAAGGTTAGCCCATTACTAACATGAAATTAGCGTTTTCTTGTTAATCCTAGGAAAATTTTACTCAACTCGAATTTTATACTGAGAGAATTAATAATGAAGCTACATGGCTATGGAATTTTTATGAAAGGAAAAATAAATTCATAAAAATTGCATCCTTATGTACTCGTAAGATCTAAAGTAGTTAATTAAATGAATGTAATAGATTTAATGAGTAAAAGTACTAATTTTATATAAAATGGATTTAATAAAGGTATATTGGATATTAGGTGGATTTGTTGAGTAAAATTTAAAATTTTAAAATTTAAAGTTTTAAAATTTAAAGGTTTATTTACGTTTGGTATACAGAAATTATTTTTCTTAATATAATTAACGCAACTGTCCAAAAAGAAAAAGGAAAATTAAAGCAAGATGGTGGCGAACATTCGCGTGGTCCAAAACTTATGGGCCAAGCTGCTCCCACGTTGTGCGCGACACCTGTGAATTTGCAATATATTATTGTGGCTTATTTTTGTTTGCTCGTATAATTAAATTATCTACTTCCTCAATTTCTTGAACTCACCGTTTTATCATTTTATTAGTTTGTTTAGAAACTGTTAAACAAATTTAAATTAAATTGAAAAAAATTAAAGGAAATTGTACGAGTTTTGGTTTATGAAAATATAAATTATATAATAAAAAAATAATTGAAGATTTTAAGATTTATGTGTATTTAAAAAAAAAAAGAAATATCTTTTAAGGGCAATTTTTTTTAAAAAACTAAACTTTAGTATTTTAAAAGTTAAAATTCAAAATAGCTATTATAAGAATTTTAGAACGTATTAAAAATAGGGGTGGGCCAAATATTTGAATCGATCCGACTAGATTGGGTCACCCAACACTCAACCTCAACTACTCAATTCTCATCTCCCTCTCAAGAGTCAAGAACACACTCTTATTAGAAAACGGGAAAAGAAAGAATCAACGACCAATTTTTGCTCGTGCCCCGTGGAACCGCTAACCAAATATGCTCCTCCTCAAGGTCCATGACCGGATCTGCTACACCGCCTACGAATCTGTTACTTCACGCCTTCACATCACTAAGTTCTTCCAAGTCCACCCAAACCCGACAAATGGCAAACCAAACTCAAATTTCCCTTTTGAAATTTGAAGCTTCCACCCTTCCAATTCCATGGTATATATATAATTGTAATGTGTATTGTGTAATATATTATATATTACATGTTAAAATGTTAATTAGTTTAATAATATGTAATACGCATTGTTAAATTTGATGAGATAATTTGAATTTGATCCAAATTGAACTCAACCCAAATTTTTTATCCGATTCGAATTGTATTAGAATTAAATCAAATTGAGTTACAAGTTCAGATTGAGTTTAGATAAAATTTTCGCTAATCCAAAATTTTATCGGATGAGTTCAAACTTGATCCGAATCAAATTTTGTCCGGTCCTAATTAAAAGTTGTACTCATATAGATATGTAAAGATTCTAAAACAAAATGGGCTCACTGGCAAAAAGCCCAGCCCATGAACTTGTCTTTCCTATATTACACTTCAGTTTTTGTCCCAAAAGAAGTCCAGAGATAAAACTATTAACAGTACGTCACTAAAACTTTACTCCCCGATCCTAGAAAGTCTAGGGTAATTTTGTAATAATATACTATTTGGTCTGTCTACCTTACAAAGATTAAGTTATGTTCATCACTATTTTGATAAATTGTAGCTAAACATTATCAAATTTATATTACAAAAAAAAATTGCCGATGTACACACCGAATAACTATTATGCAAATATATTTTGAATGCATGACATCACTCATTCAAAATTCCGTGTAGTAAAAGGAAAATGATATTGGGCCATGGTTGTGCTGGTTTCTGTCACCCATGTTTTGTGAAAATAAAATAAAATAATATCAACAAGTTGGGGGCAGAAGCGGTAGAAACAGGTGCCGTTTCTATTGCTCTCATGTCCCCCTCACCGCCCAAAATCACCGACTCAAAGGATAATATGTTATGTGTATTACGAACTTCTGAATCAGAACTTAAAAGATATATATTTCATTTCATGTGTATATATAAATCTAGATACACAGGGGATCCAGCATGTAATTAGCAGGGGGCTTAAGCTCCAGCTGGCAAATAAAATTATTGTAAAAACAGAAGAGAAATTTTTTTAACTAAATTTGGCCGAGTGGTTAGTGCTAATACCCTCATAATTCGAGTCCTTACAAAATATTATGGGCCAAAATTTTTTCTTTAATTACAACAAATAATTAAGTAGAGATTATATTTTCTCTTATTAAATGTGAATAAAGTAAACGTCTCTTAAATATTATAGATGATTAAAATATGAGCAATAATTTATAAAAACTAATATAAACTGATCTCAGTAATAGTTTGATTATAAATACAATTGTAGTCTCATGTATATTAATCAAATTTATAAACTTATTAAGTTTAAACTTTAATTTGTAAAAACTCACACTTTAGTTAAAAATAATACAATTAAACGTCTCGACGGTAATACTCTTTATAAGAATAATTTTCTTATAGTCATCAAAATTATAATCCTAGTTTAAGCTAGTTCTAAATAAGAATAAACTCTATATTATAATAAGTTATAATTTTCTAGATCTTGTCTAAAGAAACTTGTCTCCACATATTAGTAATTATTTGTTTGTTGTAAAAATATATATGATTCATTATATTAAAGGTTTAAGATAGAATAAATATTTTTCAAAAGTCAGTTGATACAATTATTTATTATTTAGAGTTTTTACCAAGTCATTATTCAGTAATTTATAAAAATTTAAATTAAGATAAAAATATTATTACATTAAAGACAATGCAAACAGTTAGACTTTTAGAATGATTTTACATATTTCCAACACTACTACATAGATATATATATATATATATATATTTCTTAAAATATTTCTTTTATCAATATCTATACATTGGATTTGGCATACTCTATTACCTAATTATTATTGTAATGCATACTTTATTCATATGTCACTTGTGCTAAGAATAACTAAATCAATATAATAATTTTGTAACTATATTTTTATTAAGTTATAGCTTTCTCATAATAATAAAATTAGTTTCTTCTCAATATTATGACTATAAAAGAATTTACTATAATAGCTCACAGCCCAAAACATTTTTCTATTCCCAAAAATAATTTTATATTAATTTTTTTCATCTTACTATTATCTAATTTAGTCCATGCTAAATAATTTTTTTGAATCCAGCCCTCTATACAAGAAGTAAATTAAATGAAAATAAATAATTATAAGTAAATAAAGAGAAATAAAGGAAGCGATATGAAATAGTACAAGGAAGCAAATGTTATTTCACATACCAAAGCCATATGATCAGATTAGATATCGTCACTGATTAATACAAAGCCTAGTTGATTTCCACCGATCATCTGAATGGTTTACATGTGTTGTTACCAAATAACATCCAAGGGTAATCCATATGGATAAAAAAAAAATTTCCTAATTTTTTCTCTTATTTTTTTAATAAATATATATGTTTCATTAATTATTAAAAAATAAAGAGAGTTAAGAGAAAAAAAAATTAAAAGGTGATCTTAATCCGATCAATTTTAAATGGAGTCTAGACACCACATCTCAGAACAAATTAAATGAAATCATTTTAATTAAGATAAATAGCATACATACATTGTGTAACACTAATAATTAATTATAATACGATGGAGAAACACAACGGTGGCTGCTGCCATCAAGTCACCCTCATAGACCAAGATGGTCACCAGAAAACCTCAACAGTGCCGGTGGTACTAGAACTTGCCCGCCAGGGGCTAACCCACTTGCAAGAGAGGTTCATATGTTCGCACTCTTGGAAGAACCCAATTGATGATGACGTCTCACCAAAGGCACTTCCTCTTATAAACGTGGATAAATTAAGGGCAAAATCGTCAGATCTCGAGGATCGAGCCCAAGAGCTAGCCAAGCTAGCCAGTGGTGTTAGAGACTGGGGCTTGTGTTTAATTACGGAACATGGCATAAGATCTTGTATTTTGCATGGAGTTAAATACGTTGTGAAATCATTTTTTGGTTTGTCTTTTGAAGAGAAAAAGTAGACCGTTGGATCTTATGGGAAGATTGATAGTATGGGATGTGGCCGGAATTTTGTGAAGTCGGAAGATCAGCCGTTGGATTGGATTGATCGTTTGACCACGAAAGCAGCTCGTGTAGGAGGAGGTGTAGGGCTCAATGTTTGGCCTCAAAAACCAGAGAACTTTAGGTACGTTAACTAAACACCTAAATTATTTGCTCTTTGTTTTAATTAATTTTGTGATGAACAAACTCATCATTAACAAATTTGATCCAACCATTTTGCTTTCTTTAACTAACCAATCGTAAAGAGCAATTTCAGGGAAAAAAAGATAAAAAATAGAAAACTAAAATGTGACATATATATATATATATATATATTTTTTTTTTTTTTTCAGAGTCATTTTCTAACCTTGATTTGGCTTTATTATTAGAAGTCAACTTTAATTTTAGCATTGGGAGACGAAACAAGTCTAAGTGCAAACGATTTTGACAACAACGAGCTAATGGAAGATCTTTTATTCCTATCTTTTCACTCTATATGTAATTAAAATAATTGAATAACCTTTATAGCTAAACTCATTGCTCAACCACATTATGTGGATCAGTCAATCTCAACCACATACATGTACTGATGTACATGATGTTGATTTGTTAAAAAAGAAAAAAGAAAATCAATATCAAAACAAAGAATACTCAATTCCACATAAGGTTACGTACGTATAGAACTCCTATTTTGTTTTTTTTTTCGTTTATATACGTACGTATATGCATCATGCATGAGAATTTATAAATATGTTTTTATATGCATGCAACTGTTATCTTATCCAGGGATGGAATTAGCATTGGGCAAGTGGGGACCGCTGCCCGTTTGACAAAAAAATTCCTGTACATTACATCTGATATTTAAGTGCCGGCTCCGGTGAAAATAATTTTTTTTATAAAAGTAATTAAAATGTTTAATAATAGTTGAAAATTTAAACTCCTATCCTGTGAACTTAATTGAAATGGCCTATGAGTTGAAGATGTGATCACTTATATTGAATTCATTGTTAAATTATTTCTTATAAGCTAAATCTTTGGTTCGGTCCCTATACTTATCAATGGGAGCATTCAGTAGTTAAACAGTAAAATTATGTTTTTTTTTTTTTAATGCATGACAACATGGTATTGAATATTAATTTGTCTTCTCAGTTCATTATCATGGCTTTTTTTTTTTTGAAAAGAACAAATTTTATTTAAAGACGAATAATAGCCAACAATACAATGCCATCAAGATGTAAATATACAACCACATCTAGCTTAAATACTATATATAAACTCAAATTTAAAATAAATATTGTCTCCATCAATCATTACACAATCACAAAATCAAAAAGAAAGAAAAATTTCACCTATTAAAACTACTCAAAAACTAGATGAATTTTATGAGACTAATTTGTCTTTCTTGTTTACTATCATAGTATTGAATATTAATTTAAGTTCCTTGAATTTTATTTAAAATTAGTAATAGCTTTCTAATGTTTAAGTCTTTCGTGTGAATTATCACAGATGTTCTGTAAATTTATAATCGCAAAAAGATTTGGATGTCTATAATGCAATATAATAATAACTTTGTCTTAGAATTGCAATACGAACGCACGAGAGAGGACTCATCATTTATCTCTGAATCAATCTTTAAATTGTTAAACTTCTTACGTCCAAATTCTATATGCTTTGTGATAGAGTCAACATATTATCAACATATACTGCCAATATTGCAGGCAAGTGACAGAAACGTACGTGTTGGAAGGAAGAAAAGTGTTGGACGAGTTGCTGCAAGCCCTGGCAGAGGCATTATCGCTAGAAAGAAATGTTTTTGCAAAATACTTTTGATCCCAATAATAGTGAGATTAATGTGAGAGTAAATTACTACCCTCCATGCCAAGGTCTGACCTAGCATTAGGCATTGCGCCTCACTCAGACGCCAGTGCCTTAACTCTCTTGATGCAATTCGACGCCACCGGTGGGCTTCAAGTGCTAAGAGATCATAAATGGCTAGCACTGCCATGGCCAAGTGACGCATTGCTAGTGAATGTGGGAGGTTTGCTTGAAATTATGAGCAATGGGAGGTTGAAGAGCCCGTGGCACAGAGTCGTGACACAAATGGAAGTGGAAAGATTCTCGGTTTTTTTGTTCTATAACCCGCCGTCATCGGCCGAGATCATGCCGGAGCCGGTGGTGGATTCTGTTGAGCAAGATGGTGGTGGTGGTTTCAGGAAAGTGGTAGTTGGTGATTATTTGAAGCATTTTTATGAAATTAGTCCCACTGAGGAGAAGCAGGCCATCACGTATGCTACTAGGGTTTAACGAAATAAACTTATGCAAGATTTTTAGTGTTGTGATTAACTGATTATATAATTATATATATCTTTTCCTGGCCATTAATCTTATATTTTGAACCTTTTATAGTGAAATAAAATTTGGCTACAAATAATTTACGTGTATAATTAATTGTATGAGACCGAAGCCCAAATTGCAGTAGCATGCAGATAACATCGGAAGTTATTATAATATTACCTTACAAATCTACATAATCTCATTATAAGGATAACCTATTATAATTAAATTCAATTGGTTACTGTTTTTATTACAAATCAAAAATACTATTTTTATCTTTGTTTCTATATGAAAAAGAACAGAACAGTTGGATTTGTTTTAAATTTTGAAATAAAATCAACGGCACCCTTTTTCACTAAAATCGAAGATGTTTATCATGGATAATTTCTGAAAATTAACAAGTATATATAAATTCAAATGTTTAGTATTATATCATTATACAGTTGGTTACTGTTTTTATTACAAATCAACAGTACCAACCCTATTTCACTAAAATCGAAGATGTTTATCATGAATAATTTCTGAAAATTACAAATTATTATTAACAAGTATAGAATAATAATTATTGCCATATATGAGAAACTGCACAGTCCATTCATGAATTGTGCCAATACCTAGAACGTGAATACGCAATTTTGTTGCATAGAAATGTTCCATAAACTGGGGAATTTTCTCGCCCGGTTGTCTTTTTTGTTTGCTCCAAAGCATGCATTATCGTCGAAGAAGGTACCTGAATAACTAATTTCACTTCTTTACTCACACGGTAAGTTTGATTTCACTCCTTGAGTTGAGTGAGACTTTTTATGGAATTCATATTTCCTGCACCTTTACAAGATATTAGTCCAAGGACGCATTTATAATAATATATAGCCATGTAATAAGCTGATTACTTGTATTTTTATTTAATAACCACTCGTCACAAACTTATATTTCACTAGGCATAAGATCAAATTATCATCAAACACATGGGATGTCCATTTTTATGCATCAGTAGTTTAAACAAAGAGACAATAAGCCTAGAAGAAAAGTCAGCCATGGTGCACAACTTCATTAAAGCATAATTAATTTTCTAGCCGCCCTGCTGTCGTAAAAAATCGGTCGGAGAGGCTGGAATTGCACCCTATTCCCCTCTTCTGAGGGAGTCCTTACTCACTCTCAGCTATCTGTCAAATCGACTCCAGAATGTACAACTGATAGGTTGTCCCTTGACGCACTGGGAAGTTTGGAAAGCAGTCAAACCCTAGTTATTACTACTAAGATATCCAATCTTGTATCAGCCACTGTGATTTTTGTAATTTTGAGGAGGGTGACGTTAAATTACATTATACGTAATTTATAATTTACATAAAATTTAATAAGTTTTATTAAATTATTATAATTTTATATAAATTATAAGTTACATATGTAATGTAACTTAACAAAGTTCTCTTTAGTACGATTTTGAATATTCAAATATTGTCGGGAACCACTCGTTAGCCTAGACCTCCGCGCGTGTGGGCCTCTAATGAGAGTTTGACAAATTTTAAGCATTAATATTTTGATGGTGACGAAGCAGAGAAATTTGGGTATAGGCTCTGACAAATTTCTTACATGGTGCAGATTTAAAAGCTCAAGCCTTCTACCCGAAAAAAAGGGGCTCTTGTTTATCAGGTGTGTGTAATGGTTAACGTAGGTGTACGTACAATACAATGGTATACTATTAGAAATGAGATGGCATTAGCACAAGCCTCCAAACAAGTCCCAAAAACCCTTCCAAAATCACATTGATGGGAGAACATGCAGGCCAGCAGGCACTCATGTGGATGTGGATCATCAAAAGACAGAGATGCCAATGGGGCAACTGCAGGCTACACAGTTCCATTGATAGAATTAAACAGGTGAGCAAGCGAGTGAGTGACTGTGTGTGCGCTTTTGGGGATGGTGGGGGTGGGTGGGTGGTGTTTTGATCTGGGCTGATTAATGCTTCTTTGTCTCATCCATCGGCACTTTCCTTTCACTCCTTCGTGCCTTAGAAAGGCCACATTCTTCACTCATCAAAGATTTCATTACCAGTCAAAACAGTTTCTTATATAAAATAATAAATAATTTAGTGGACGACGTTATTCATCTTATAATAAATAATATTACTTTTTATATTATTTTTAAACAATCATAAAATTGTGCCACGACTATAGTTGCTCAATATATAACGAGTAAAGCTAGTCGTTGAAATATTAATGTTTTTACCATAACTCAGTAGGCCCTTTGGAGACCTAAATCGGCTGTCCCCAATCTAGGTTTCACATGTGCATGTATACTTATACTCTCTTTGATATGCTGTTCCTGCAGTGCAGGAAATTTGGGGAAGAAGACAATGGACCCCTACAGTAACCTTTTTGTATACAGCCTGGATTGGGTCCCAAACTTGACCAAAATTTTTTTATAGGAAATCCCAGCCACCAATTTGTAGGGCCTCATGTCATCGATATTGGGGCATCGTGACAACAAACCATAGTTTTGGGCCAGGGTTGGCTGTACGTGAAGAAAAATGAAAGTTTTGTGGAGGAATTTAAGAATACGAGAAATTGGAAGGTAAACATATAAAAGAAGCGAAATAGGAGAAATAATATTTGATGTAACCCGTACACTATTATTAATCTATTATGTAAAAGAAAGAAAGAAAGAATTTCTCGAGAGAGATAGAGTGAAAGGGAGAGAGCACCAGACGATTTGTGGGAAAAACAAAAAAAAAAAAATTTGGCTAGATGCAACTAAGTGCCACGTTGACGATAAAAGGACCAAAAGCTTTGTTGGGAAAAAGGGCCAAAAAAAAAAAATTAGAAGCTCAATAATGAGACTTAACATTTTCAATAATAAAACAGATAGTTGGTGAAACAATGAAACTACTTTAAGTGCAGGGGTCATTACATTTATGAATATATGTCCTAACTAAAGATGTGCGAGCACAAAGCTTAGAAAACGGAGATAAATTTATTTTATTCATCCGAAGTAGTACTACAAAACTTGCGGTTTCATTCATTCAACTTTAATATGTAGCTATTTTTCTGTAGAATTTGTAAAATTGAAGCAAATCCTCATAATCTGTATCATCTTATGAGGGTATATTATATTTTTCAGGGATTTTTTAAAATTTCCATATTTTTAAAAAATGAAACTGCATGTTGTAAATCTATATCGTCTCGTAACATTGTAATTTGTAATAAATAAATAACTAAATAATATTATAAAAAATTTACAATATTTATAAAAACGGCGTCCAGAACTTGAGGAGTTGAGAACTCCTTTTGTAAAAATCTCAAGAAAAACCGAAGTGGAAATTCTGAAATTACTAATTAGCCAAACCTTAATTTGCACCAAAACCAAAATCTTGCTCTCTCTCCAAAGCAAAGAAACATCTTTTTGGTTTAGATGTTCAAGTACAAGCTCCTAGATGATGTGACCAGAGAAGTAGCCCTTGACCCCACCATTAAACAACCCTTTGGCTTTTAGTACCAGAACCATCTTTTTACACGTGGACGACCCTGATTCATTTCGCCCTTCTGTCCCCCACGCTACCCTCGCCTTGATCCCTTCCCTCCAAGATAAGATTCTCCTCTTCTTCTTTTTTTTTTTTTTTTTTCTCGTTTAGTCTCTCTTTATTAAATAAAAGATTAAAAAATTAATTTTAAAATTAAATTAAATTATTTTTACTTTATTTATTTATAATTGAGAAATTTTTCAATTAAATTTGAAAAATAGTAAGAGATTAAGAAAAAAAAGAGAAAGTTATAATCCGTCCTCTATATCCCTCTCCCTTTACGTGGCAACGACCCGTCATCCCGACGTCATCATATTCAACCATTCCTAAAATTCCTTCTAGATCCCTCTCGACTGGCCAGTTACAGCTCTAATTTTGGTTGCAAACAAGGTCAATTTGGGGATACAAATTAGTTCGTTAATTGGGTCCGATCTACGAAGCCAGATACACGTACGATTAGCCACTATCTGTAATTTTCTTTTGTCGGAAACGTGGCGCAACAACTGTGGCCCATTATGGCCCAGCTCATTTATTAATATCCAAAAAAATTACTTCCCATTTGAAAGACAATATACTAAAATACGCTTTCTAGGTTAAAAATAAAATCTCCAAAATACGGTCATGGATACTCTAGCAGGTTATTGCATAAAAAAGCATACTTGCTAAGGGTAATTTTGGTAGTCAATAAGTTTTTAGTCTAGGAAGAAAACCTTGCTCTCATATAATTTGTAAGAATAAAGGTATGTTTGAGACTGAGGCATTGCTCTCATATAATTTGTAAGAATAAGGGTATGTTTGAGATTGAGGTATTGTAGCTTTTTTAAGCTACAGCTGCTGTGGAAAAAAAGTTGTAATTATAAAATGAAAGTTAATAATATGTAATAAATATAATTTTAAATAATAATTTTAACAAAATTATAAAATAACATAATAAATTTTACATCATATAAGTAAAAAATCATATTAACATAGCTAATATAACTTAAAAGTTATAACAACTAGTATTTACCAAATATTTTAGTGTTGCAGCTTAAAAACTACAGCTGCCCAACCTCAATCCCAAACATACCTTAAGAGTTCCAATCTCCCAAAAAACAAGTATAAAAATTTAATATCCTTATTTAATTTTGAATTTATAATTAAGTAGAATACACATCTCTCAAATATTAAAGAATAAAAATTTAAGTGAATTTATATAAAATTTAGTATATTAATTTATTACAGTAATTATCTTATTATAAATATTAATAGTTATATCATTTAATTATCAATTCATAATTAAATAGAATAAACGTCTCTCGAATATTAAAGGATAAAAATTTAAGTAATATTACATAAAATTTAATATGTTAATTTATCACAATAATTATTCGATTGTAAATATCAATAATTATATATATATTAGTCTCATGTAATTAAAAAAAAAGAGTAACTTTGGTCAACAAAAATACAAGCTTTGCCTAACAATGCATAAGTAATACACTAAGATTCTTAATTAATTTTTTTCTTCTTTAATTCTCATTTTTTTTATTGATTAAATATATATATTTATTAAAAAATTAATATTATAATCATACACTTAAACAACCATTACAAAATAAAGAAAACTACAAAAAAACTTTAAAAAAATATTTATTCGTAAATGATACCTCTGTATGACCATTTAGATTTTTCCATTCATACATGATTTTAAGTTTAGTTTGGGAATAATTGAAACATCATGAATCACAGCTTTTTAGCAATTTGACCAAAAGCCCCTCAAAAAGGGGAATTATAACAGAACCTCACCTTAGCTTATTGGATTTATCGACATAGCAAAATTCCCTCTTCCATATATGCTATCCAATCGCAACCGTTCATTTTACAACCAACGATAAATAAATGACGTCAAAAAAAATTATTAAGTGCCATCTGTTTCTCTCTAGCAAAAGACACAAAAAGCTAGTTGAGAAATAATAAGAAGGGAGGGTGATGGGGATGGTCTTATCTACGGTTGCTGTACATCCGGGACAGAGGATCTTAACCGCTTACCAGACAAATCGGCTTCGGCTTGGTTGCTGGAGCCGGGATTGTCCGAGCGCGTGTCGCAACTCCCACAAGCAGCTGCGTCCAGCACACCAACTGGGCTTGGAGGCGCAACTTGCGGTTCGACTCTCTGGTCCTTAAGCCGAGCTGACGGACAAGTGTCAATCAGATACTCCTCCATGAGTTGGTTACAGCTTCTCACCATTTCCTATCGAAAATGCACCAATAGTGAGAGATATTTTACACAACTTTCCATGCAAGATTACTTCTCTAGAAATTCTAAAAAACAAAAAAATATATAAAACTTTATATATTTCGACAACAATCCCTCAAAATTATAAATTTCCACTGAGGCCATAAAAAAATACTTTGTTCAGCCTCTGATGACAAAGCGCCGATGAGTCTAAGCTTTCACCGGCGGCACATAAAACCGCCGCCGCCGCTATTGTAGAAGGTGCAAAACCCAAGAAATTAACAACTACAAAATTTTAAAAAAAAATCAAAATTAATTCCAAAAAATAACACAAAAAAGCTATAAAAACGGCTCTGATTCCGGCCAACGTATTTACCACGGGGGGTTCTGATAATGAGATCCGAAGAAGACGATAAAAACCGGGTAAATGACCCGGGTTCGGAGCTGGATGCGGGTAGTTTTGAGATGAAGTAATGAAGATAATCAAACGGGGTGATGGAATTGAGTCTCCAATTGAGAACGGACATCACTCGAAGCTCCATTCTTTGAACGGTTTTGGGTTCAAATACGAATCTCGGGTCAAATATTTGAAGATCCAATAACAAGGGCACCTGGGTTTCTTCCATTTTCGCCGCTAAAGACAAGCACGCAACTGACAGTAGCTGAAACGGCCACCCATTTGCTAGCTACGAACCAAAAATAAAAATAAATAAATAAATCAAAACTTTATTAAAGTTCATAAGTTCATGTTTTTCTTTTCCCGGATAATATGGCATTTTCTCGGGAAAGCGAAGGAAAAGCAAATTGAGGATTACCGGGGGAAAATGGGAGGAAACGAAACGGTCAAAGTAGTTGACTGACAGCAAAGCCGTTACTGGCCTGAACTTATAGTGAGCGTGCACCTACATTACCAAAAATAATACAATATTATCAAATACCAAGAAATTCAATAACAACATAAACTGAAAAGAACAAAAAAAAACTTATTTTTATATACGTTGAGGATCCAGTTGATGGAATCTTGACGGGCGGTGACGATAACGGAACAGTCACGGAAACGGTGGAGATAATCAGGGTGCAGCATATTGTGGCTCTCACTCTCACAGTCGATGAGTCTTGAGATAACATCATCAGCATCGTCATCAGCATCATCAACAACATCGAACGGCGGAGATTGGTTGCCGAAGATCCACGTGTCAGTGGTATCACAAGAGACCATGTCACTACCACCATCAGCAGCGGCGGCGGCGGCATCATCTTCACCGCAGTAGAGCGAGCTGCTGCGGCAATTATCAAGCGACTTAGCAGACATAGCTAATGGTTTGTTTTTAACGGTGAGTTGACGGCATTAGTTACGGCGCGTAAGGCGAGTGGTGATGGTGGTGGCGGTGGTGGCGGTGGTGACAGAGGTGGGTGCTCTACTCATTCATTCGGCAGTGGTGTTGTGTATTGTGGGGGTTTAAGGAGAGCTACTAATGGTTTGGACATAAATAATAACTTGTTTCAGTTTCAACTGTTTGTGTTTTCTTTCTTGTTTTTCTTTTTTTCTTTTTTTTCCTTCTTCTAATAATATTTTTTTGTTTGTTTTCTTTACTGTAATCGAGTGTTTGGAAACGAAGAGACATTAAAGAGTAACAGCGGTCGTAGGCTCGTAGCTAAATTAATCATAGGTATGAGGTATCGTATTATTAAAAGTGCTTTTGTAAAAAGCGCTTTTAATAATGTATTTGTCATGTGTTTTTTATTAAAAGAATGTATGGGACCGTATATGTATATATTTTTTTTCTATAACGTTTGTGATATAATCAAAGAATTCTCGAGGGCTTCTTAACTTTTTCTCAGTGTATTTATATGTTTTTTTTTATATTATTAAAACAAATTTTGAGGATTTTTATTTCCCAGTTTGAAACACTTACAAAGCAAACTTTGATTATAGAATTAAATCGTATAACTTAATAACTTTAATAGTTATTATATTATTAAATCATACAATTTATTAATCTTTTCATATTTTAACAAATCTAATATATATATATATTCGAATGACGAAAATCTCAATTTCCTTAATTTAAAATAAAATTTAAAGAAAAAATATGAACAAAATTTCTTAATCAAGTAAATGAATGTTGAAGATCTGCCATCATTATGTGACGAAATATTAGAGATTTGAAGTAAATAATATGCCCACGTCTACTAACGTGTACGTAAGTTGAAATAATTTGCACTTATATGATTGCTCTAGTTAATATTCCACAAGCCAAATAGCATTTTCGGTCCGCAAGTAGCTCATAAATTAATAGAAAATGACCTATAAATGACAATTTAGAGATACGTTCCTTTAAAAAACAAAATAAATAAAATAACATTTTTTTTTCTTACTAAGCCATGAATTGTCGTGATTTCTCCGTACATAAAATAGGATGTGGAAATCCGATTGTATCATTGAAAGAAATCTATTTAAAAAAAGAGATTAAGATTCTTTCGTAATTTTTTTAATTAATTTTTTTTTATTTTTTAATAATTAATTAAATGTATATATTTATTAAAAAAATTAATATAATTATCACACATTTAATCAATTATTAAAAAATAAAAAGAATCAAAAGAAAAAAATCTATGATAGAATCTTTATCTTTAAAAAGATTAGTGAAAATAAGAAAGCATAAACTTCTTTACTAAATTAAAGGATGTTTCCTTTTTTTTTTCTTTTTCCCATAATTTACAACTTATTGCACGTGAAATTAATAACATAAATTTGTTGTTGTTCAATAATGGCATAAGCTGCCTTATCAGCCTTGACAATCAATTGATCTATTCTAATGCTTTAACGGCCATAGGACAATCATTTCTCATTAACAACTTAAATTCCACGGATTTGTGTGTCAACTCCACGCTTAGAAATTTTGGTGGTTCACAATGAAATCAAATTAATGATGGACTGTTATGCCCGAGGTTGAGGAGAAAGCTAAATCTAATTAATTTGAAATGTTTGTTGCACGATGAATTCAAACTAACCTTATGTACATTCTACTCACGATAATAAGTAGTGCGAGCAAATGCTTTAATCCAAAGTAATAGTTTTCTGGTTCAGTTCAAATCTTCAAAAGATGAACTAAAATTGGGAAAAAAAAATAGATAGAATCAATTTTTTTTTTTGGGGGGTTAACTGTAGTAGTTATAATAGTTTGGGTCAGGATCGTTTTAGAAAATTCTCAATCCAGCATTTTTTCACTCATAAACAAAATATGGTTAAATAAAAAAAAATCTACAAAAGATGGAATGGAACCCACCCAAGTCTAAAGTCTAAACTCCACTGTAATTCTAAACAAGTGTTACAGTAATAATTAGAGCTTGCAAAATTTGACATAACTTAATTATTTAATATGAATACGATACAAATAAATGGGTATAAGTAGTCAAATATGTCATAATTATTAAATGGTTTGGTTATGAATCAACACGATTTTTTTTACGTGTTAGGTTAAAGTTAAAGTTCTTCACCCATTTATCATACTAATGACACAATTAAATTTATATTTTAAATTAATTTATTGATTATTATCATTAAATATAATTCTCTCTTTTTATTTTTTTAAGAATAAACATATTGATTCATTTATAAAATTTTATATAGATTTAAAAATTTCAATGGTGTAAATGTTCAATATTTTGGTAGATATATATATTTTATAATATCGATCAATTATATATGCATATACATACATATAAAATAATATGTAAATATTTAACATAAATTTTGTTAAATATATATATATCTATATATTAAATAGGTTATTGAATAATGAGTTAAAATATTAATATTTTGATATAATTATTAAATAGGTTGTGTTTGTGTTAATTTAAATTTAATCGGATACAAACATCACCCGACCGGTTTTGCCAAGTCTATATTGATGATTAGAGTAGATTGATCCAAAATTATTAGGCCCAATTGGATTCCAATCTGAAAGCAGCTTTGGCAACTATAATTGCTTCATTCTTCGGGCACAATAATTTAGTTGCATAAAATAAATATTCTTTGAACGAAATCATCAGATTCAGCTGCGCGTATTGAAGCCAAGATAATGTTCATGAAAAATGGCCAGAAACCACCCTGTCAATTTGTTTTCTTTGGCTAGGAAACAAAATATTTATAGCCCATAGTCAACATTGGGTAGGGTTTTCTATTACACCAACTTTTTGCATTTACATAAAATTACAACAAATTTACAATATCATAAGAAGTAACAGTCGCCGTATTAATTAAGTGTACGCACACTGGGTCGAATTGATCAAACTGCCGGTACTGTCGACCCTGACATTTATTTGTTGATTGACTTATCATGTTAATTTTGGTCGCCGCTACAGTACAGATTCTGGTAATAACAGATAGGCTATACGGGTCGTCGGATTAGGAGTGAGAAGAATACGTTAATCTAACGGTAGGGAAAAAATGAAGAAAAAAAAGAGGGTGGGAAACCGGCATGGATGGTTAATGGTCAATCGGAAGGAAGCTGTGGGTAGAAAAATAACATGTGGTGAGACCATAATTTAGAAGCGGTGAAAATATCAAGGGCATGGTAACTTCAACTTGAATATCGGCTGGGGGAAAAAATAAATAGATGGAAAAATTGGGTGGGAGTGAAATCATCAAATGCTGGGCACTGGGCAGAAAGTTGTGTACAGATGGCGAGAGCAGAGAACGGTCAAAGCGATTTAAAACGGGGGCCTGGATTTACGAAGTAGCAAGTACAAGGCATTTGTTATTAGTGATGTTATAGTAGTTAGTTATAAGAAGTGGGATCGGAGCCAGAAGTTGACGAAGACATAATCGTGGCACCGAAGTTGAAGCGAACTTCTGAATGGTTTGAAGAAGACGAAGAAATTGCACCAGGGTTTGGAAGCAACACAGAATTGGAGACAGGAGTTGCAACTACTCATGGATTCGTGTCGATTTTGTAAGTAAAGTTTTGGCTTTTAAATATTACGGGTGTTTTTAGAATTGAGTCACGGAACATTAAAAGTTACAGTTATTATAAAAAAAATTATAATGATAAAATATAAGTTAATAATACGTAATAAATATAATTTTTAAATAATAATTTTATTAAAATTATAATAAATTTTATATTATATAAATAAAAAGTTATATTAATATAATTTATAAGTTACAGTTATTAATATTTATTAAATATTTTAATATTATAGATTAAAAATTATAATTATTCAACCTTAATTTTAAATATATTTTATAAATATATGAAAATTTTGGAAACCGGTGGGCGTAGAAATTGTCTAGGGTAAGTAATAGTTGATAAAATTGAGTAACAAGCCGGGTGATTGAAAGTATATATATATATATATATATATATATATATATATATATATATATATATATAATGTTTTAAGAAAGTAAGGATATGAATGGACAAAACGTTATAAAAACAGAATTATTTCAGGATATAGACTTAACAATGTTGCACAACTGCTCTTCTGCGGTCTGTCCTACTGTGCTTCTTTTATTTTCTGCCCTTTTCTTCGTTACATGATTTACCTCAAATTTCCCCATCTTGGTTCGTATATAATTTATCTGTTATGTGATTTTCTCTCTGTTCACTTTCGAAGACACCTCGACAAATTACATGCAGGCAAGTAGTTTCTTCTTTTTTTAATTATTTACAACACGCCCCATCGCCGCGGCTCATCGAGGAAACTAATTTAATTTTCATATACATCCAATTATCCTAGTTTTGACTATTTTCCTTCAAAACAGGGCCCATTATCGTAAGTTCCTTGAAGACGGGCCACATCACCACGACCCATCACCCGAGTTACATCCAAATACGGCCCATCATCCAATTTCGTTTACCGGTTAACGGGTAAATACCCGTACGCATACTGGAATGTTATGTTCTCACCTATTATTCCATCCGTCCACGTGCCGCGCATCTGCAGATCTGATAGTCAACTCACAGGTCTGTTACTAACAGCAATATGTAATATAGTAAGACCCGTTAATTTTGCATGAAGCAAAATCGTGGTAGAAATAAGATAAAGAACAATTGTTGATAAGGGATTTTGAGGTGATTTGAAAAGTAGAGACTGCAACGTTAAAAGTCAGATTGATTAATATCCTTTTATAATATCTTATAAAAAACTATAATATGTTAGGATTAAGATTCCTATTAAAAATAAAATTCATCTTTTAACTTAAATATTAAATTAAATATTATCTCTCCACTTACGTAAATGTGTAGAGAATATGTAACTAATTAGGGGACTACTTTGTAAAATATCACAAGTCCCATTTTACACTTAAATATAACATATTAGGCCTTAACAAATATTATAATTTTGAGTTTCACCTAATATGTCAGTTTTTCTTGTTTTTTGTCCAGTGATGTGTTGTCAATTAAATGGGCTAACCTGCGGATCATTTAGGAACATACAATAGTGGCTACAATAATTAAATTTGTAATAAAACAATTATAATTATTCAATTCCAATTCTACTCCACTATAAGATTAGAACTAATCTCCTTAATTGTATGCTCGAATATAATTCGCCCAAGCCACATTAATTTCTTTACTGCACAATCCTTTGTACCACATTGTTAATTTAAATTGATATCTCAACTGTCCAATCAATTTAATTGCATCTTGTTCTTTGATACTTACTGGTTTTCTCTAATGATCACTTTCAACATACTTATTTATATTGACACACTCTGGTCAGAGAATTATATGATCAAGTACTGAAAACCCATCAAGAGATGTGTTGTACAAATTCTATATTGTTAATATATACTTTCAATACTTGTAATTGCTCCCACTAAGATACCGGGTAATTTTGACTACATGTGTATGTCGTGCCCATTGGTAACTCAAATGAAATAACAATTACAATCATGAAATTATAACTAACTCAAGATTAAGATTACAGTAAATCAATGCGTATGAGATTTAATAAGTCTGACAGTTATTACTTGGTTAATTAAATCTCATATGTGATTCAGTTTAATGTAATTATACTACATCAATAAATTCATACATGATTAAGACAAATTACTTAATGAATTTATTATACTCTATACCTAAATAAAGTGCCTAACTTTATTTATCAACTGTGAACTTAATTTATTTAATCATAAGATAACTTGTATTTATGTCTTTTGCGAATCCACATGGTGATCGCATAAATACATATAATATGATTAAATGGACTTTCCTTAAAATATTAATGCAATTTAAGATATCTGAATAAATACCTCAAATATTTTATTAATCAGAAAATTAATATGCTTTGAAAAGTATATAATCCCAACAGTAATGACATAATTTTACGAGTTTTACGTAAATCGGATTAAATCACATCATTTTGACCTCAAAATAATATAAATAATGATAACATTCATTCTTATTGATTTTCAATTCATACAAGAAAATTTAAAAACGTAAATAATCAAACATTCTAATTGAGGAATTCCTCAATCAAATTTACATATACATAATGGTCTTCATTCTTGTTGTATGTAATTATCGTAACAGTTATAATTCTTGTTATAATTCTTATCATGTGTGCATTATGTTTGGGAAAGAAATCAGAGTGACATTGAGCAGACTACTATGACCAAATAGTCATCTGATGAGCTCAGACAGAGTACCTTGATCAGGTGGTTACTTGTCTAGTTCGAGTACATCATCTCGAACAAGAGTTTATCTGTGAACTCGACCAGATTGCTATATGGAAAGCGTGAAGAGATTATCTCGACCAAGTGAACAGATCATCTGGAGCAGATCACCTCGACCAAGTGAATAGATCATATGGAGCAAATGATTTCCTGGTAACCTTGAGCAGAACACTTCGACCAGAGGGTAATTAGATCAGATATGTACAATAAATGATAATTATTAGTCATTACTGCTAATCAGTTATTATAACAAATGTTATTTAGTGATCATTATTATTATGGTGCTCATTAGTGCATCAATTATAATCACGAGGGTTATGGTAATTATAACAATTTATTTAGATGGATTTATTTATTTAAAGGACTCTTCTCCTCTGGGGGGGATTGATCTGGTTCATTCTATTGACAAAAGACCTTTCTTGTTCATGCGGCTAGGAAAAGCTCTCAACTGGAAGGCAATAAGAATTAAGTCATTAGATGCATGGCAAAAGTTTACCCACAAGAGACCCAATTACTGAATTGAGCGTCGGAGGGTTCTCGCGGGAAAAACTTCTGGCACCTTTGACCGTCTTCTGTGATTTCAAGTAATAGGCGACAATCTGCAAGCAATTGCAGGCGTCCATGGTGATTGACAAGTCGCTTTCTCAAAAACAAATTCAATGATGATGCTAAAGTCTGATTCGGTAAAGGGATCTGCTCGAGATTACAACGACCAGAATTTCGGCATCAACATTTGGCACCGTCTGTGGAGAACAGTACAAAAAGCCAGCTTGTTATCTTTTTATATTTCATTTAATATAAGCATTAAACTAATTGAAGTGCATGAATACATGTAGTTAATTGTTCCTAAATTACTATTATGTATAGGAAAAAATTAGATATTAGAATATCTATATTTGTTTTATTGAAACAAATGTTCATAATTCATATGACATAATTTCTAATAGCTGTTGAAAAGTGTTAGAATTATAAAAAGTTAGCACAAATTATTAAGGTCAAGTGCTGACATGTGGTTAATTCTAATTGCTTCATTGGACATAAAATGCTTATATGCGACTAGAAATAAAATAACATATTTTTTACACATAGTGTGAACTTTAGTACATATAACTTTGAATAAAATGATGCAATAAAAAAATTATTCTTTGTTTTTCTTTTTTTGTCGAATTTTCTCTGAAATGGGTAAAAAGATTGAAAGTAATAAAAGCAACTTAAAGTTACTTTAGTTAGTAAAAAGTTAGAAGCCTAGAAATCTTCTATAGACAAGGCATAAAACCTTAAACTGATAAGAGTTACTTGAAGTTGCTCAAGATAGTAAATGGTTAAAATACTTGAAGTCTCAAAACCTGTTTGAGCTAAGATAAGAATAAAAAAATATGCCTAGGTGTGTTCAACTAGACAAAAATAAATAGATGACCAGCTTTAAAATATTTTTTCAAAAATACTCTAAGGCAAATAGAAATACTTAAAGTCTCAAAGCCTGCTCGATGTGAGACAAAAAGCCAAGCAAAGCCAGAGATGGCTCCAGTAAAATAAGTTCCTGAATTAAGTTAAGGCCAGAAGTCTCAAAACCTTATTGAGGCGAGACAAAGAGCTAAGCAAAGATAGAGATAACTCGAGCAGAATAAGCTCCTAAATTAAGCTAAGGGCAGAAGTCTCAAAGTCTATTCAAGGCGAGACAAAGAGCCAAGCAAAGCCAGAGATGACTCGAGAAAAATAAGCTCCTGAATTAAGCTAAGGCCAGAAGTCTCAAAGCCTGCTCGAGGCGAGACGAATAACCAAGTTTAGCTAGGATGAGCTCGAGTAAATTAAGCTCTAATAAAATACATGAAGTCTCAAAGCCTAATCAAGACGAGACAAAAGTTATAATTTGTTAATCTTGCTCGATTAGATAAAATCAAGCAGATGATCAATTGTGAATAAATTCTTAAATAAATAAGAGACTTTAAGTCTCAAAACCCGCTCCATATGATTATACAAGCAAGAAAATAGAAAAAAACATGTAAAGGTCTTGTCTGTAATGGTTCTAATTCAAATAGGCTGAATTAAATCATCTCGAAATCACTTAAAATTTTATATAGTTTATAGTTCTGATTCGTTAAGACTCTCAACACTATAAACTGGGGGATTGGTGTTTAGGAAAGAAATCAGAGTGACCTCGAGCAGACTACTATGACCAGATAATCATTTGATGAGCTCAAACAGAGTACCTCGATCAGGTGGTTATCTGGCTAGTTCGAGTACATCATCTCGAATAAGAGTTTATCTGTGAACTCGACTAGATTGCTATCTGTAAAGCCTAAAGAGATTATCTCGATCAGGTGATTAGATCATTTGGTGAAGACCACTTCGACCAGGTGAACAGATCATCTGGAACAGATAATCTCGACCAGTTGAGCAAATCATCTGGAGCAGATCACCTTGACCAGGTGAACAGATCATATGGAGCAGATGATTTCCTAGTAATCTTAAGCAAAATACTTCGACCAGAGGATAATTAGACCAGATATGTACAATAAATGATAATTGTTAGTCATTACTGCTAATCAGTTATTATGATAAATATTATTTAGTGATCATTATTATTATGGTGCTCATTAGTGCATCAATTATAACCACGGGGTTACAGTAATTATGACAATTTATTTAGACAAATTTATTTATTTAAATGACTCTTATTTTCTAAAGGGGGGATTGATCTGGTTCATTCTATTGAGAAAAGACCTTTTCTTGTTCATGCGACTGAGAAAAACTCTCAGCTGGAAGGTAATAAGAATTAAGCCATTAGATGTATGGCAGATGTTTACCCGCAAGAGATCCGATTAATGACTTGGCGTTGGAGGATTCACGTCAGAAAAACTTCCGACACCTTTGACCGTCTTCTGTGATTTCATGTAATAAGATACAATCTGCAAGTATTTGTAGGTGTCTATAGTGATTGGCAAGCCGCTTTCCCAAAAACAAATTTAATAATGATGCTGAAGTCTGATTCAGCAAAAAGATCTGCTCGAGATCACAGCGACTAAATTTTTAACATCAACACATTATATAGTGATTTTGATTTTTATCACTCGTGTATGTCATTTTGGTCACGATCATAAATTAAGTTGTAAAAAATATCATTACTTTTTTTAATATTAAATTAGAGAGTAATATACAAGATTATACCTAATTTATCAAAGTTGAGTTCGGTCCAGAAATTTTAAATAAAAATAAAAATTAAATAAACTTCAACAACTACAAGAATTTTGATTAAAAAAATAGTTTCCATATCGCTAACAAACGACAGTGTTTTTTTTTTTTTCAATTGCAATGAATTCATATTACGTACGTGACTCGTACGGGCCTTCAAGATATTGTTCTCCACATTTATTTATTTTTTCGAAAATGGGCGTAGATTGGAAATAGAACCGTGGGCTCATCCACAACACTGGGTTCAGTCCAATGGAGTTTTGTATTAAGTTGGCTTTTAACGTCACTCTAATTCTTTTACAACACCTCTTTTCAATGTTATTTTTTAAAAATACTCTTATTTTAATTTAGAAAATATAAAATACATACATTAAAATTAATCAACTTTTCATTAAAATTTTTTATTTTTCATAACTTTAAATTTTTATATTTTTTTTCTAAAATAAAGTGGTTATAAAATATTTGTTAAAAGAATAATTTATTTAGATATTTAAATCCGTTTCAAAAAAAATATTTAATTGAAAATTTTCATTGAAAAAAATAATAAATGAATTAAAATAATTTCAATTAAAGAAAAAGGATTTTATAAGACGTTTTGAGTGGCATCAAAATATAGATCTCCATATTTCATATCAAATTTCATAAATTACAAAATAAATAAATAAATAAATAAAACCACACCAAATCTTTTATTTCTTCGTCTAGAAATCGAAAAGGTTACATTGAACCTTTTGAACCTTCAGTTTACATTGAACTCTTAATTCTTCATTGGTGGCTTCCTCGTGATGATGATAACTTTGTTACCGGAATTTCCTGTATTCTGACCAGAATTCCTTCTCACAACCAAAACCTTCTTTGTCTTGTGAAGGAAACTCGACGGCGACGACGACGCCGTCGACGACGCATCAGGGCTTGTTGCGTTTTCCGTAAACCTTTCCCCTAATGTAGGCTTAGGCTTGTTGTAATTAGTATTTTCCGGATCTTGATTCTCCAATTTGACAACAACGTTGTTTTGATTAATTTCAGGATATTGATTCTCGGCCTGAATCGGAATAATTTTATCAAAACCCATCAACAAATCATAAGCCTCCCTTCTTTTCGGATCCGAAAGCACGTCCCACGCTTCGTTAATTAACTTATTGGCAGTCTCCGCCCCGACCGACGAACACCGATCCGGCTTAAACAATTGCGCTAGAGCCTCGTAACGTTTCTTGATTACGTCGACTCCGGCGCTGTGATCTCTGATCCCGAGCACCGCGTACCAACTCTTCTTCTCCGCCGCCAAGTTGTGCACCACGTAACACGCGAAGTGGCTGTTCAGCCCCTGATGGTTTGGGCTTTTTGTCCGCGCTCTGTCCACGACGCAGAGGGCGGAGTCGATTTTTCCTTCTTTGAATAATTCTTCTGCCATGTGTTTGCAGGCTTCCGCTTCCTTGTCTGCCATCATCGAAAACAGAGCCGCTCTGGTTTCTGGATTGTTAAACGGTGAAGACGACATCGTTTTAAGCTCTTTGATGATATATATATACAACAAAGGTTAGTGTATGTATGTAATGTGTGTTTAAAATTGTGTGAGATTCGCTTTTATAGCGGTTTTGAAAACGGCCACCGTTTGGTTACTTGCTCATGTTGTGTTTCCTCTTCCCAGCAGGAAATGAAAATGGATAACACGGTTTCTTGACCGTTGGATTTGGGATCAATCCTTACTGCACTAGGATAAGCATTTTTGTCGATTAATTAAATGATGGAGTTTTCATTATGGAAGTCCTTATGGTTGGTTGAAAAGTGTTTAGAAACCAATTATTTAGGGAAACCATCATTTAAGTCCTTTCTGTTTTAAGATTTTATTATTTAGGTCCTTCGACTGTATTCCAAAAAGGGCCTGGATGGGCTTGGGCCATGCTAGTTGTGGGCTCCGGTCATAAGACCTCATTTCTTTATATTCCGACGTCTGTTTCAGAATTGCCTTTCCATCATCAATATTGGCTGTTGGGTGAGCTTTTGTCACCCTTTTTATAGGGCAATGCTACTTAATTCCAACGTATAAGTATTAATTTGACGTATAAGTCTTAATTTAAATTCTTTCCAACTGATATGATATTATTTAATGATATTTAAATAATTTTACTAATTATGAAATTTATCATCTAAAAAATAAATAACACATAATATTGTAACTCAAGACTTAAATTTAAAACTATCAACGGTGTTTATATAAACTTCTATCAAATGCGTGGTAGATTTATTTAAGTCCCAAAAAAATAAGAGAGTTTTTTTTTTTATAGCCATCCTGTGTCATAGACAAGCTTCGCATATCGACAGCCCTTACAGTATAGCAGATGCACGTCTAAGCCTCACAAATGATGCACAATGCCAGGTCCCGCACCCATACCGACATTGTCCATGGTGCATTCTGCACTATACACCCTTCGGTACTCAGTCCGCCCCCAAGTTGCCCCCGGGTGGCTCAAAGTGCATGGCCAATGCCTGCACGGGGGGTGGTGGAGAGCCGACACCAGTTATATATATATATTAATTGCAGTCAAGAATAAAAATCAAGTTAATTGGATATTTGTAAAGAAAAGAAATGGAGTAAGGCTAGTCTCACACGGCTTATGGATTTTCGGTATCATTATGAGACTGTTTCTGGGAAGCTGGTTAGCCAGGCGAAGAGCAGCTTTTATGTTGAGGGTTCGATTCCTGCTTCACGTGGTGCTATTATTCAAACAGTTACGGGGTTTCAGCAGAAGCAACTCCCTTTTTCTTATCTTAGTTGTCCGATATTTGTTGGGAGAGTCAAGATTGCTCTTTTTGATGATCTGATTCGGAGGGTCCGAGAGAGGATTTCTGGTTGGGCTAATCGGTTGCTCTCGTTTGGGGGGAAACTAGTGCTTATTCGGCATGTTTTATCCTCTATGCCTTTGCACTTATTTCATGTTATGCGACCGCCGATTGGGGTTATCCAGCAGTTAGAGCGGATGGTTACACGTTTCTTATGGGGTGACTGTGGACCTAGGCGGATGATTCATTAGTGCCATTGGCCGGAGGTGTGCTTTCCTCAGGAGGAGGGCGGCTTGGGTTTTAGGTCATTTCTTGATCTAGCTGAAGCTTTTGAGCTTAAGCTTTGGTGGAGATTTCGGGAGCAGCACTTTTTATGGGCTTCATACATGAAGTCTAAATATTGCAACGAATGATCATCCCGAATGGTACGTTTCTATTACCTAGCTTCGCCTCTCTGGATGTGTCTTTGCTCCATCCTAGATGTTGCTGAGCCTCATATTCGTTGGCTGGTGGGTGTTGGTGCTTGTAGTTTCGATATGATCGCTGATCGGATCACTCCTTTGTATTTTTATAATTCAGTGCTCGCTCGTCCGCATCTGATGTCTTCTTATCGGCGTGGTACTCGCTTAGGATAGGGTAAGCTTCGGCCGCCTTACCCACGCCGATAGTTGAGCAGATTGTGTTGGTTCCGATATCTACTGGCGTGCCTGATGAGACTCAGTGGGATTCTACTACTGATGGTGTTTTTCATTTACGGTCGACTTGGGAGATAGTGAGGTGCGCAAGGCCACGAGATGAGGTTTTTTCTATGATTTGGCAGCGCCATATTCCGTCTCGGTTATCCTTCTTTCTTTGGCGGTTGTTGCGAGGTTTTCTGGCCATCGATGACGCATTGAGTGCGCGTGGATTCTGTATGGTTTCGCGGTGCTTCTGTGGGCAGGCTGCTGAGACTTCTCGGCACTTATTTCTTGAGTACCCTCGGGTTAGCCAGGTGTGAGAGTATTTTTATCGTTGTTTAAGGATGTGGCGGACCAGCTTTCTATCGCCCCATGCTTTACTTTTCCATTGGCAGAGATGTGCTTCTTTTCGATCTCATCCTCGGGTTATTTTACCTTGCTTCATTCTGTGGCATGTGTGGAAGGCTGGAAATGAATTCAAGTTTGATTCTCACTCATTTTTAGTGGATGCGGTGATTTTTCGAGTGGTGTCGGACATTCGGCTTGCTGGCTTTGCTCTTGGTTTCAAGCCGTCCCGGCTATGGGCGTGATGGATTCTCGACTCCGAATGGGCTACGAGTGATTGCTTCACCCCAGCTGCCTATTCGAAGTTGTCGTTTGACGCCGACCGCCTCAAGTGCGGTCAAGTCGACCGCTGATGGGTGTTCGAGGGTAATCCTGGGTTGTTCGCTGCAGGGGGTGTTCTTCGGGATCATAGGGGTATGTTATTGGCAGGGTTTGGCTCTTTTCTTGGCCATCATCCGATCCTTTATGCGAAGCTTATGGCTATTTGTGAGGACTTGGAGCTGGCGGTCAAGATGGGTTATTCGTTGTGGAGGTAGAGTCTGACTCGGCTACTGTGGTTTCCTGGATCCTCTCGGACAGTTTTGTCCGATGGGATTATGCTTTACCCTTACGTCAAGTTTGATCTTTAGTGTCCTTTCATTCGGTTGTGATTCGGCATGTGTATCGTGAGGCTACGTCCGTAGCTGACTTTTTGGCCAATTGGACTTGCACTTCTCATTCCAGCCATCGATTTTTATCGGCCGTGATCTGCCCATAGGTTTATCTAGGATTATTCATATGGATGCCCATGCGGTTCCACATATCAGACATTAGTTTTATTATATTACCGGTTGTATGTTTTCACTTATTAAGGAAGTTTTGGTTCATGTCCCCCTCCTTATGTATGTGTTTTCTCTTGCATGATTTATATTACAGGTAGAGATCCTGCCTAATTCCATCATCTTGATGGTTTAAAAAAAAAATGGGGAGGGAAGCCGGAACACAAATATACTTTTGGAACATATTCCTCCATAACCCTTTACTGTAATCTTCAAACATAAAACTAATAAAGGTTACAAGGAGTCTCATGAGATAAAAAGGTAGAGGTTCAATCACTAACTATGCTCTTTCAAATTTTGTACCTTTAAGGGGGCCACGGAAACCTTCCCCATTACATATTTACATCAAAGTGCTGGTCCTATTACTGTGACTCATCGACTTCGGAGTTTGGACACCGTACAGGTCCTATTTGTACTAAACTTACTATAATTTTAGACATTTCCAGATAAATTGTGAACTAGCATTCCTCCTCCATGCCGTCCTTATCATCCAACGCCTTATTGACTTCCACTTTGCATGGACCATAAGCCTTGCAGCAAGCAAGAAAATATACAAAATTAGCCATGTTTAAGCCAGAAAGAAGCCAGAAATAGTAATCATAATGACCCTTGTTGATATTGCTTGGAATCCACCCCTCCTTTCCTCCACTTTTTGTAATATCATCGACTGCATTCATTATAAAACTGGCTACCAAGCTTGCCGCTGACATCCCCACCCCGAGAAGAGTGGAGGCTATGCTGGACATGCTTTTAGGCAACTCAGAGTAATAGAATTCCGTCTGCCCAACCATGCTGAATGCCATGGCCAAGCCGCTGAGCACGAGATAAGGTAGTAGCCACATTGCTGACATTTGCACCACAGCTTGCGAGTCATCTGAAATTCCTTCATCCATTGCAATACTGCGACGAATAGTCTCTGTGACTGCCCATGCTGCCATTGATGCAGTAGAGAAAAGCAGTCCTATCCCCATCCTCTGTTTCAAGCTTAGTTGACACGGCTTTCCTTTGATTTTTGATGCTAAAGGGAGAAGGATACGATCATAGAAACCAATCCATAATGTCAGAGTAATTATCGTAAATATGCTGAAGGAGGCAGCAGGGATTTCAAAGTTGGGACTAATGTGTCGGTCCATGGAGCTTGCCTGTATTACTGGAAATGAACTTTGGCTGATGGTCACACCAATCATTATTCCAGTAGACCATAAAGGAATTACCTTGATCGATGCTTTTAATTCCTCTACTTGATCAACTGTACAAAGACTCCATGGATTCGAGGCTCTTCTATCTGGAGTCAAGTCTTGTTCAGGATGTTTGATTATACAAGCTTTGTTCAAACACCTAGACAGAAAAGACAATTTAAGAAAATGCATGTAGAATTCTAATTTTCAGTAACACCTGAAAACAATTAATACCTTAAATTTTCACTTGGCACGAGAAGCATCGATCCTTCTCTGTGATGGTACGTTTCTTCTGTAGACTGAGATGATGATAAATTTATATGTCGATTCTTATACGAGGCCACAAGGACTTGAATTAATCCAGTTAGCAAGCTTTTGTTAGCTTTCGACTTGACATAAAAGGGAGAAGCCAGGAAAAAACAAAGAGCTGATAACAACATTATCGCAGCAGGAATTCCAAACCCCACCTTCCAACCCAAGTTATCTTGAATATAAACAATAAAAGTTACGGCAACCATAGATGACAGAGAGACAGAAACGTAATACCAGCTGAAGTAACTCTTTAAAACACCTTCACTTTTACTTTTGATGTCATCTCCCTTGTCCAACTGATCGGCGCCAAAGGCTAAAGAGGATGACCGTATGCCGCCACCTCCAAGCGACATGAGACCAAGAGCCGAATACAATAGCATCAATTGAGACCCTGTAGCGGATTCACAACCATCTCTTAGTTGGTAGTCACAAGCTAGAGGCCTTGCGAGGGGAAAGATTGTCGTCAGCCATAACAGAACCATCCCCTGTTAATCAATCATTTAGTCCTTTCATCCCTATTTAAATAGAAGGTCAAATTTCTTAACATGCACTATCATTAATCAAGTCAAATATTCTAAAAATTATACCAAATCCTTGATACTGCAGGGCCGACAGGAGTCCAGTGGCTACCGGGGGCAGAGTAATTTATAGCGTACCGTAAAAAGAATTATAGTGAAATTTTAATTAAGATTAACAACTAAGTATAATTTAAAGTTGATAGCTACTTGATGCAAAAAAAAAAAAAATTACAATAAATTCAATAAACATAAATATTATCCCTCTTTGCGGAAAAAGACGTTGAGGTGGTACGGCTAACGATGAAACTTAGGAGGAAAGAAAGCAACAAAAAGGGCATATGGTCTGGTCCACGCAATTCGAAAAAGAACCTAAAGGTTGATTAAATTCACAGCAAGTGCCACCAAAATGAAAACGAAAGTGTAAACGTAGATGTGAACGTGAAAGTGAATGATTACCAAAAGGGAAGTGATGCAACCGAAACCGATCATCGCATACCGACCCACATAAGAATCGGCGAGAAAGGCCCCAAGAATCGGCAGAAAATTTGAAGCAGCTGACCAAATGAAGAGCACGTTCGTGCCTTCTGTTATTTCCATGTTGTATTCCCTGCACAGGTACAGTATCATGTTTGGCATAAACCCAGTACTCGCCATCCTCTCAAATGCTTCATTTGCTGTCCCCCAGAAATAAAATATAACACACACAATTGATCAAACGGTAAGTCGGTAGCAACATCAACACGCCTGCATGTAGTGTACATATTAAAAGGAAAACATAAGATTTTTTCTTTTTATTTTTTGTGTTCAAATGAATTACTTACCTATGATGAAAGGCAAGGTTCTGAGGCCACCCTTTGGGTCTTTGTTGATCAAGAGTGGCTCTGTGCTCCTTTTACTTTCTTCTGAATCTGTTTTCATTTTGATTCTTTGATACTGTTTACTTGCTTAGTCTTCTGCTTCTTTGCGTTTATGGAGAATTGGAGACTAATCTATGCACTACTACTTAAAGGATGCTTTACACGTAGTAGACAGCGAGTGTATTGACACTCACCGGAAGCGACCCATGCGCTTAATAACCTTGGGTGTATGGGTTGTCTATAATAGATATCTTTTTAATATTAAATGAGAATTAATTTTTGAATTGTATTATAATAAAAATATTAAAAAAATTTTTGCTGATCTTTTATTATAAAATTATTAAAAAAAAAATTAACTGATTTCTCATTGTAAATGTCGATATAACTCTTATTGTAATATATAATTATATAAAAATAAATAAATAAAAAAGTGAGAAATGCTAAAGATGCATGTGGAGAGCACTGATATCATATTGTAAAATATCATTATATAAAACAAAGTTAAAAAAAAAAGTGAGAAATGCTAAACATGCATTGTGGAGAGCAATGATATCATAGAAAGTGGAAGAACATCGAGGATGCTGCCAATTGACTAAATATTTTTTTTTAATTTTTGAGATGTACTAATTAATTAAATAATTAGGATGCTGCATATGGGGAAAAAAAATATTATAATAACAACGGTTATCAAAGGATTAGCAAATAATCTGTGATTAGTTAATGAATTAGGATAATGTTGAATTCTTTACCGTTGGATGTGACTTCTTCTTTATGGGAAGTTGGGATATGGAAGTTACGCCTAGTCCAAGCAAAGAACTGGAAATTAAAATAAATACAAGGATCCGCTAATTTATAATTTGTATAAATTATTTTTTTTATAAAAATATATGAAATTCACCGTCTTATTATAGTTTTTTACGTATTTTTATGTAGGAATAACTTACATAAATTACAAGTTAGTAAGTCGCGCAATACAAATATAAATGAAGAAGTAAAATAAGTAGAAAATGGCTAAATAACACATAGATCCCTCCATTTGAATATTATTTTTTTTGAAATATACTTGGTCTATTTGCGCTGAACAGGTTCCCGATGTCTTAGGAAATGACATAGTTGCCCTTATATAAGGTATAATTTGAGCATTATCTTGGTAGTGGAGTCATGTTCTCACTTAACCTAAAGTGATACACTTCAATTATCTTGCGATGAAAAGTTTTGTAGCTCTCTCAATTTTAATAAAAAAATTATTAACCTAAGATTGTATAAAATTTTTTTAATCCCAACTTAAAAATAATCTCTCAAATTTTAACATTATAAATTATTATTGTATTTAATATTATAAAGATTCCAAGTAAATATCTACAAAAGAGAAGCTTGATGTTGCAGACTGCACAAAAGTAAAAAACCTCTAGACTTAAGTTGTCGCATAATTCAAATATTTATTTATCAACTTTCAATAAGAGTTGTTTAAGTATCGCATGGGTTCATTGTAGAAAATAATTATCTTGTGATATTAAAGTACTAAATGGAGATGGAGGAGAAAGAATGAAAAAATTAATAAATTAAAGAGAAATCTTTAGAGGATATGACTTATTTGAAAATCAAATTCATGAATACAAGAAGATGACCGGATTAAGGTGTGGCTGCTCAATTTGTGCGAAAATTACTAGATCCTAAAAAGATATTTTCGTTATGTTAATTCGGATTGAGGACTTATTTGATATAACATAATACAATATGTCCCGTTATTTCAGAAAATAAAAAGAACAAGGGATACAGATGTTATTATCTATGCCCAATTTAGAAGGAGTTGCTAGCACCTCATGCTTCGATATTTTCTTGTTTTCTTTTTGTGTGGTCATTCTTGGAATTGAGAGGCAGGCATCTTTTTTCAACATCTTCTCTGTGTTTCAAACATTCAAGGCGCAGAGCGAGGGACACCAAATACTAAACTTGCGCATTTTGTTACACGTACCCATGTCAGTATTCTAAGCCCTTTTTTTGGTTAGTGCTAAGGTTGCCGGTCGGTCCGTGGTCCCCTGTCAGTAATGTGATGGCGACATGTGATAAATTAATAAATTTAAAAATAATATCATTTTTCTATTAACTCCAATTAATAATTAACTAATTTGGATTTAAATAAACGTGATGTATTTATGAGGTTTATTAAAATAAGTTTTCGGTGTTACTTTCTTCTTGAAATAATTTGACTTGGATTTCATATCTAATTTTTCCTAATGCTAAAACAGATTTTAGTATGGCATTGTTGCTTTACAACAAAAAATTATTCAACATTCTTATCTATTAAGATGTTTTTTTTTGCCTGAGATGTTTGTGGTAAAAGAATTATTTTTAACTTCTTCATTTTTATTATTTTTCAGTATACTTTCAATGATTTGATTATCACTCAAAATAAAAATTGTATCTCATAGTTTGACTGAATCATTATTTTAATTATATTATTCCTATACTTCATAAAAATTCATGTTATGAATGCGATATTATGTTTATAAATTTATACTATCAATTAATTAATAATTTATTAATTTATTGATATATTAATATTCATTAAATCAATAATTTTTTATAGTCCCAAGACTATTGATTTTATCTAAATTGTACTATATTAAATTATAATATCACAACATTAGTGTATAAATTCAAGAATTATCTTACTGCATGTTCTTAATTAATTAAAGGTGAAAAAGGCTTCTGAATTGAAGTGCACATATTTTCTTTCGCCTTTTATCATAGATTGCCTATACACACACACACATACATGTATGCACACCAGCACATGCATGAATGTAGCACCATATCTCATCTCCTTGTCAAACGTATTTGGATTACACCATCTTTTCTTTCCTAATCTTAATCTTCTTCTACTTTTTCTTCTTCGTTTGACCATTCCTTTTGAATCCCAGTGCCACTTTGATGGGTAAATTTGAATTCAAACTTCCAACATATTGCAACGACTCTATTTTCATGCTATACAATTGTTTAGGGTAGAATCTCTCTTATAAATACAAGTAGAACAAATATATATTCTTTAATATATGAATAAAAATTTTAATTGTGTCATAATAAGAATTGAACTATAAGTTGATCTCAACAAATTCATAATCATAAATATGTATGAAAAAAATCATATTCTCTTTTTGTTTCTTAATCTTTCTATCTGTTTCAATAAATCGGAAGAAAGAGACAATGGAATTGCCTTTTGCTCACTTATGAGTCAAAATATTACAAACAATTGGACCTTTTGGTAACCTTTGCATCATTATATATATATATATATATATGAGTTAAAAGTTGTACTTAAATTATAATATCTATTTAAAATGGCTCAGGTACACCAAATAGACATTGAATATTCTCTAACTAAGGATGACCGTTTTAATTGATATTCATTATTCATCTCTATTTTTACGTATCTTCAAAGCTTGAGAGTGTTTTGTAAGGCTGGTGAGTATATAGCTTTGGGGGCAATTTTATTGGAATCAAGAGCCTATTTGAAAGTACTTTCGGAAAAATAAAAAATAACTTTGAAAAGTTAAAAATTAATTTTAATATTTAGTATAAATTTTTAGAACTTACTTGTGCTAAAATCACTCCATTGTATAACAGATTTTAAAAAGTAGAGAATGAATAGTTTTTCAAAAATCTGATTTTGAGAATTATTTTTATATTTAATAGTTAATATATATATATATATATATATATATATATATACGAAAATTATTCTTATTAATTAGAAAATAAAATCATTAACTTTAAAGAGATTATTATTAGTATCAATTATATTGGGACTAATAAATTAATAATATAAAATATTTATTTTATTTATCAATTATTATATATAACCACCAATTTTTTTATATACATATTTATAAATTTATACATAAATTTTGTTAAATATTATATCCAATTGATTTATTGAATACGAATGATTTTAAAATTCATAACACTTTCAAAAATAAATTTTATTAAATATTTAACTGAATATCTTCATAGCTCTCTAAAACTTAAAAGTGTGAATTAGGAATATACATAATCAAGATTGATTCATCATTAAGGTTTGTTGATTAGTAAACTAGTTTAATTTAACATATGACATAACATAATCTTTTATTCATATAGTCATCAAGTTCACTTTTGAATTACATTCAAATTCAACGATGACAAATTCTATTAACTTAAAAGAAATTCAACAAAGGTTCCTTCCGATGATCGCAAGCTCCGTGGACAACGATCTATATATCATTACTGTTGTTATAATTATAATTATTATAACCCATAAGAAGGTCATAGGCTTGCCGTCTTTTTGTATTGGAAAAAACCTCCCAAGCTTCTTTAATAACAAATTTGCAGTCTCAGCTGCGACCGAAGAACATTCATGAGAATGAAACAACTGTGCCAAGCCCTCATAACTCAGCCTGATTTCGTCTTCTCCGGCTTTATCATCTTTGATACCAAGAACCAAGTACCAGCTTTTGGTTTGCACTGCGACTTTGTGAACCATGTAAGAGGTTAAGTAGTTATCGAGGCCCGGAAGATTAGGGTTTTTAAGCCGTGCTGTTTTAATGGCGTAGAGTGCAGAATCAATGTTTTGGTTTATGAATAACTCCTCTGCCATGTCTTTGCAGGCTTCAGCTTCCATATTCACGAGCTTGGGGAATAGAGCCTCTTCGGCTACTGGGTTGCACAACGGAGGCATTGTTGAATTGAAAGAGTGCGTAGAAACTAAGAAACGATCCACTAATAAGATTCTCAGAATCGGGTTCGACGAAGGGATGGCAATATATATATATATATATAAAGATTCCCGGTTAAAGGATAATTGATGATTTCACCTTAAACACTTTTCTTTAGTTTACGAACGGAAAATTAGTTTAAAGATTGTAAAATATAAACTTTTTCGGATCCTTTAGTAAAACACAAATTTAGAGTCATGTTCAGTTCCACACCTTAACATTTTGATTAACATTTTGAGTGGATGCAACTCTCAAGCTTGACAATGTATATGGTTGAAGTTTGTGTTGGAAAAAATATGCTCTTTAAAGCATATTTATATATTTATTATAATAAATATATTTTTGATTAATAAAATAAATGAGGTATTTTATTCATGTATCTTTATTGTATTAATATTTTGAGTAAAGTCCATTTAATCATATTATATATATTTATTCGATCACCATATGGATTCACAAAAGACATAAATACAAGTTATCTTATGATTAAATAAATTAAGTTCGCAGTTGATAAATAAAGTTTGACACTTTATTTAGGTATAAACTGTAATAAATTCATTGAGTGATTTGTTTTAATCATGTATAATTTTATTGATGTAGTATGACTACATTGAACTGAATTACATATGAGATTTAATCAACCTATTAATAACTATCAGACTTATTAAATCTCATAGGCATTGATTTACTGTAATCTTAATCTTGAGTTAGTTATAATTTCATGATTGTAGTTGTTATTTCATTTAAGTTAACAATGAGTACGACATACATAAATAGTCAAGATTACCTGGTATCTTGGTAGGAGCAATTACAAGTATTAAAATTATAGATTAATAATACAGAATTTGTACGACACATCTCTTGATGGATTTTCAATACTTGATCATAGAATTCTTCTGGCAGAGTGCGTCAACATAAATAAGTATGTTGAAAATAATCATTAGAGAAAACCAGTAAGTATCAAGGAACAAGATATAATTAAATTGATTAGACAGTTGAGATATCAATTTAAATCAACGATGTGGTACAAATGATTGTGCAGTAAAGAAATCAATGTGTCTTGGGCGAATTATTATTCGAGCATACAATTATGGAGGTTAGTTCCAATCTTATAGTGGAGTAGAATTAGAATTAAATAATTATATTTGTTTAATTACAAATTTAATTATTGTAGCCACTAATATATGTTTCCAAATGATCTCCGGGTTAGCTTATTTAATTGACAACACTATCGCTGGACCCAAAAGCAAGAAAACTGGTGTATTAGGTGAAAATTATAATTATAATATTTGTTAAGACCTAGTATGTTATATTCAAGTGTAGAAGGAGGCTTGTGATATTTTATAAGATGGTCCTCTAGTTAGCTATACATTCTCTCCGCTTTTACGTAAATGCAAAGATAGTATTAAATTTAAATATTTAAATTAAAAGAGGAATCATAATCCTAACATATTAGGGTTTTTTTTCATAAGATATTATAAAAGGGGTACTTTTCTCTTAAAAAGATCAGAGAATAAAATTCTAGGGTTTTTGAGAAAAATATAGAAGACATTTAAGAGACACCAGTTGTAATTTGGAGTGGTGAAACAGACGCCCACACGTCCAATGTTGATCGATCTCGAGTCATAACCTGAAAGATTGTTTGGAGACGGATCTACAACTTTTAATTGTTTATCTTCTCGTATCATCAAAAGTACGAATTTATAAATTATTTAATTTTTATATGTTGTATGAGATCGATCTTAAAAAATTTTAATTAAAAATTAAAAAACCTAATTTTATATTTGTGTACATTAAGCTCGATGAAAGGAACGAGGGAATCTCCAATAAAATTGTTACTAAATAAAGATAAAAAATAACGAGTGTAAAAAATTAATAAATTACAGGAAAATCTTTAGAAGATATGACTTATTTGAAGAACATATTCATGAATACAAGAAAATGACCGGACTAAGGTGTGGCTGCTCAATTCGTGCGAAAATTAGTAGATCCTGAAAAGATATTTTTGTTATTTTGATTCGGATTGGGGACTTATTTGAAAAATATGTCCCGTTGTCTTAGAAAATAAAAAGATCAAGGGATACAAATGTCGTTATCATCTATGCCCAATTTAGAAGGAGTTGCTCGAGTCGCGACACCACATGCTTTGTTTTTTTGGAAAAGAGTGTCATACAGCAAAAATTGAAATGACGCAAAATGTGACACGGCACGGAGGGCCATTCTTGGAATTGTGAGGCATCTTCTCTTTCTTTCAAACTTTCAAGGCGCAGAGCGAGGGACACCAAATACTAAACTTGCGCATTTTGTTACACGTACCCATGTCGGTAATTTAATCCATTTTTCTGTCGGTGCTAAGGTTGCCGGTCGGCCCGTGGTCCCCTGTCGGTAATGTGATGACGATATGTACTAGAGTCTATGCATAAAAAATTTTGTTTAGGCTAATTTGATAACTTAATAAATTAATAAATTTAAAAATAATATTATTTTTCTATTAACTCCAATTAGTAATTGACTAATTTAGATTTAAATACATGTGATGTATCTATGAGTTCTTATAAAATAAGCTTTTGGTGTTACTTTCTTCTTTTTTAATATAATTTGACTTAAATTTCATCTCTAATTTCTCTCTTAATATTTTTTTTTCTTAATTTTTTTTTATTTTTTAATGATTGGTCAAGTTTGTACATATTAATTGAAAAAATTAGTTTAATTATCACACACTTAATCAATTATTGAAAAATAAAGAAAGTTAAAAAAAAACTAGAAGAAAATTATTTTTTGTGAATGAAACATATATATTCATGTATTATTTTTCCTTACTTTATGCAAAAATAGACATATTTTAGATTGAATAAAATTGTTGTCTCCACAATACAATAATAGTAAAATAAAATATTATTATCAAACAATAGAAAAAGGTAAGAGCCGTCATTAATTAAATTTTTGATGAAGACTCAAATCATTTGAAAATCTTTAGAATAAATCTTTCTTTAATATTAAGTGAGGATTTGATTATAAATATCAATAGAACTCTTATGTTGCATTTACTAATTAGTAATTCAAATTAGTTGGAATCGAAATGAAAAATTAGAATGAAAATAAATTATTTATTTTAACTGTAAGAATAAAAATAAACTATATTCCTATTAATGTGTATAATTTATTTTAGAATCATAATAAATTATTTTAAATTATAAAAATACCCTCAATTTATTATTATTATTATTTTTATTATTTAGTATATGATTATTATTATTAAGAAAAAGATTGTTAATAATAATAATAATAATAATTTTTTCCATTTTATCTTTTATAATAATTTTCTCTCTCTTTTTCTTCTCTTTGTTCTCTCTTTTCTACAGATTCCTTGTTCCTCCTGTCAATTTCCTCTTCTACATCAGGATCATCATCTTCCGTCTTCTTCATCAACATCATCATCATCACAATTATCTTCTCAATTTCGTTTCTTCTTCATCAACTTCAAAGTTCAGTTTCATCTTCATCATCAGCATCACAATTACACCATCAATAATAATCTTCATCATCATTATTGTCATAAAAAATCATCATCATCATCAACAATCTTACTATCAACAATCGTCATCATCGATTGGTTCCTCGACGACGACGGAGAGACTGAGCATGATAGCGGCGACGAATCTGACCGGAGACAAGCGACTGAGATGAGCTGCTTCCGTTCACGAGCACGAGGGAGATGGGTAGCGGTTGCTTGCAGTTTTTAACTTTTGTTTTTTTTTTTTAAATAATATTTTTTACTTTGAAATGAGACTATGTTTGGGAATATTTAAAGTATAGTGAGATAATTTTGTCATTTTAGAGAATGAATTTTTAATTTTCAACCTTCTCGAATCAGAATTTCTGTAATTAATTTAAAATTTAAGTAAGTCCCACATAATTCATTCTGTATTCTCAATTTCAATTTAACAATTAAATAAATTATTAATTTCAATTACTCCATTCCGATTCTCACTTTAAATTAATAAACACTTCATTATTATAATATATGAGCATATAAAAAAAATGGTGAGCAATGCTAAACATGAATGTGGAGAGCACCGATATCATAGAAAGTGGAAGAACATCGAGGATGCTACCAATTAACTAAATAATTTTTTTTTTTCATTTTTTGAGATGTACTAATTAATTAAATAATTAAGATGCTGCATATGGGGAAAAATATTATAATAACAACGGTTGTCAAACGATTAGCAAATAATCTGTGATTAGTTAATGATTTGGGATAACGTTGAATTCTTTAACCGTTGGATGTGACTTCCACTTTTTGGGCAGACAGTTGGAATATGGAGGTTACGCCTAGTCAAACGAAAGAACTTGAAATTTCAAAAAGTACAGATATAAATAAAGAAGTAGAAAATGCCTGAATAACACATAGATCCCTCTATTTGAATATTATTTTATTCGAAATATAGTTGGTCTGTTTGCACAAAACAGGTTCTGATGCCTTCGGAAATGACATAGTTACCTTTATATAGCGTCGAATTTGAGCGTTATCTTGGTAATGGAGTCATGTCTCACCTAACCTAAAGTTTAATACAACCCTCACTTATCTTGTGGTAAAAACGTTTTGCACCACTTTCAACTTTTATATAAAAATTATTAACCTAAGATTGTATAAATTTTTTTAATCTCAACGTAAAAATAGTCTCTAAAATTTCAACATTACACACTATTATTATATTTAATATTATAAATATTCTAGCTATATATCTATAAAAGGAAAATCTAATATTGTAGAAAGTCTAAAAATAAAAAATCTTCCGGTATAATTAATTGAAAAGTTCTAAGATTTATTTAATAACTATTGATAAGAGTTATCTAAGTATAACATGAATTTATTATGTAAAATACTCATATCATGATATTAGTTTATTAAATAGAGATAAAAGAAGAATGGGTGTAAAAAATTAATAAAATAAAAAAATATTTGGAGGACATGACTTTTTTGAAGAATATATTCATGAATAGAAGAAGATGACAGGACTAAGGTGTGGCTGCTCAATTCGTGCGAAAATTACTAGATCCTAAAAAGATATTTTGGTTATTTTGATTCGGATTGATGACTTATTTGACATAACATGATCAAATATGTCCCGTTGTCTTAGAAAATAAAAAGGAACAAGGGATTCAAATGTCGTTATCATCTATGCCCAACTTAGGAGGAGTTGCTAGAGTCTCGACACCACATGCTTTGATATATTTTTTTTTTTGGAAAAGAGTGTAGTACAGTAAAAATTGAAATGACGCAAAATGTGACACGGCGCACGGAGGGTCATTCTTGGAATTGTGAGGCATCTTTGCCTGGCTTTTAAACATCTTTCTTTGTTTCAAACATTCAAGGCGCAGAACGAGGGACACCAAATACTAAACTTGCGCATTTTGTTACACGTACCCATGACGGTATTCTAAGCCCCTTTTTTGGCTAATGCTAAGGTTGCCGGTCGGCCCGTGGTCCCCTGTCGGTAATGTGATGACGATATGTACTAGAGTCTATGCATAAAAAATTTTGTTTAGGCTAATTTGATAACTTAATAAATTAATAAATTTAAAAATAATATTATTTTTCTATTAACTCCAATTAATAATTAATTAATTTAGATTTAAATAGATGTGATGTATCTATGAAGTTTTATAAAATAAGTTTTTAGTGTTACTTTCTTCCTTTTGAATATAATTTGACTTAAATTTTATCTCTAATTTTTGTAGTGCTAAAACAAAATTTGGCATGATATTGTTGCTTTGAAACAAAGAAATTATTTAATGTCCCTATCGATTAACGTTTAAGGTGCTTCTATGCGTGAGATGGGCTTCATGGTAAAATAATTATCTTCAATTTCTTCCTCTTTATTATTTTTTAGTATACTTTCAGTGCTTTGATTGTCACTCAAAATAAGAAATTATATCACACAATTTGACCGAATCATTAGTTTAATTATATTACCTCTATACTTCATAAAAATTTATGTTATGAATGCAATTTTATATTTATAAATTTATATTATTAATTAATTAATAATTTATTAATATATTGGTATATCAACAATATTCATTAAATCAACAGATTTTTCATAATCCGGGACTATTAATTTTATCTAAATTGTACTATATTAAGTTATAATATCACAACATTAGTGTACAAATTCAAGAATTCCATTATCGCATGTTCTTAATTAAAGGTGAAAGAAATTATATCACACAATTTGACCGAATCATTAATTTAATTATATTACCTCTATACTTCATAAAAATTTATGTTATGAATGTAATTTTATATTTATAAATTTATATTATTAATTAATTAATAATTTATTAATATATTGGTATATCAACAATATTCATTAAATCAACAGATTTTTCATAATCCGGGACTATTAATTTTATCTAAATTGTACTATATTAAGTTATAATATCACAAAATTAGTGTACAAATTCAAGAATTCCATTACTGCATGTTCTTAATTAAAGGTGAAAGAAATTATATCACACAATTTGACCGAATCATTAGTTTAATTATATTACCTCTATACTTCATAAAAATTTATGTTATGAATGCAATTTTATATTTATAAATTTATATTATTAATTAATTAATAATTTATTAATATATTGGTATATCAACAATATTCATTAAATCAACAGATTTTTCATAATCCGGGACTATTAATTTTATCTAAATTGTACTATATTAAGTTATAATATCACAAAATTAGTGTACAAATTCAAGAATTCCATTACTGCATGTTCTTAATTAAAGGTGAAAGAAATTATATCACACAATTTGACCGAATCATTAGTTTAATTATATTACCTCTATACTTCATAAAAATTTATGTTATGAATGCAATTTTATATTTATAAATTTATATTATTAATTAATTAATAATTTATTAATATATTGGTATATCAACAATATTCATTAAATCAACAGATTTTTCATAATCCGGGACTATTAATTTTATCTAAATTGTACTATATTAAGTTATAATATCACAACATTAGTGTACAAATTCAAGAATTCCATTATCTGCATGTTCTTAATTAAAGGTGAAAGAAATTATATCACACAATTTGACCGAATCATTAGTTTAATTATATTACCTCTATACTTCATAAAAATTTATGTTATGAATGCAATTTTATATTTATAAATTTATATTATTAATTAATTAATAATTTATTAATATATTGGTATATCAACAATATTCATTAAATCAACAGATTTTTCATAATCCGGGACTATTAATTTTATCTAAATTGTACTATATTAAGTTATAATATCACAACATTAGTGTACAAATTCAAGAATTCCATTACTGCATGTTCTTAATTAAAGGTGAAAGAAATTATATCACACAATTTGACCGAATCATTAGTTTAATTATATTACCTCTATACTTCATAAAAATTTATGTTATGAATGCAATTTTATATTTATAAATTTATATTATTAATTAATTAATAATTTATTAATATATTGGTATATCAACAATATTCATTAAATCAACAGATTTTTCATAATCCGGGACTATTAATTTTATCTAAATTGTACTATATTAAGTTATAATATCACAACATTAGTGTACAAATTCAAGAATTCCATTACTGCATGTTCTTAATTAAAGGTGAAAGAAATTATATCACACAATTTGACCGAATCATTAGTTTAATTATATTACCTCTATACTTCATAAAAATTTATGTTATGAATCCAATTTTATATTTATAAATTTATATTATTAATTAATTAATAATTTATTAATATATTGGTATATCAACAATATTCATTAAATCAACAGATTTTTCATAATCCGGGACTATTAATTTTATCTAAATTGTACTATATTAAGTTATAATATCACAACATTAGTGTACAAATTCAAGAATTCCATTACTGCATGTTCTTAATTAAAGGTGAAAGACTAATTCTGAATTGCAGTGTGCATATAAAAGTGAAAGAATACTTCTGAAATGAAGGGCGCATATTTTCTTTGGCCTTTTATCATATATATATATCCACATCAACACATGCATGGATGTATTATTTGGATTACACCACCTTAATAACTTCATCTCACCTCCTTGTAAAACATATTTGTATTGCAAGACCTTTTCTTTCCTAATAATAATCTTCTTCAACTAATTGTAAAACATATTTGTATTACTAGACCTTTTCTTTCCTAATCATAATCTTCATCAATTAATTCGTCTTCTTCTTCTTCCTCTCCTTTTTTTGGACCATTCCTTTTCAATCCCACTGCCACTTTGATGGGCAAATTTGAATTCAAACTTCCAACTTATTGCAACGACTCTACTTTCATGCTATACAATAGTTTAGGACAGAATATCTCTTATAAATACATGTAGAACAAATATATATTCTTTAATATATGAATAAAAATTTTAATTGTGTCATAATAAAAATTGCTCTAAAAGTTGATCTCAACATATCTTTAATCATAAATATGTATGAAAAAAATCAAATTCTTTTTTGTTTTCTAATCTTTCTATTTCTTTCAACAAAATGGAAGAAAGAGACAATGGAATTGCCTTTTGCTCACTTATAAGTCAAAATATTACAAACATTGGACCCTTTGGTCACCTTTACATCATTATATATATATACATATATATATATTATTATTATTATTATTATAATTTTCTAGTGATTTAACAAAGTAAGGATACTCTCACTAAAGAATGACTATATATATATATATTAACTTATATTACAATATCTATTTAAAATGGCTCAAGCTATACCAATTAGACATTGAATATTCTCTAACTAGGGATGACCATTTTAATTGATATCCATCATTCATCTCTATTTTTATGTATCTTCAGAACTTGAGCATTCTATTTTTATGTATCTTCAGAACTTGAGCATTTTGTAACGCTAGTGAGTATATATAATAGCTTTGGGGCAATTTTATAGCAATTATGGGTCTGTTTGGGATTACTTTTTGAAGATTCAAAAATAATTTTGAAAAGTTAAAAACCAATTTTAATATTTAGTAATTTTTTTTAGAAATCACTTTCGCTAAAATCACTCTATGGTACAACAGAATTTAAAAATGAATGAATGAATAGTTTTTCAAAAATCTGATTTTGAGATTATATTCTCATATATATTATAAAAATATAAAATTATCCGCATTAATGAGGAAATAAAATAATTAACTTTGAAGAGATTATTATTAGTATCAATTATATTGGGATAATAAAATTAATAAGAAAAATATTTATTTTAGTTTTCAGTTGTTATATATAAACAATAAATTTTTTTTATATACATGTTTATAAATGTATATATAAACTTTATTAAACATTATATCCAAATAAGTCATTTATATTCTTACAGCAGTTTAACACTAAGATTTATCAAATACGAATACTTTAAAAACTCATAAAATTTTTAAAATAAATTCTACAAAATATTTAACTGAGTATCTTCATAGCTTCTAATACTTGAAAGTGTGAATCAGGAATAGACATAATCAAGATTGACTCATCATTTACATTTGTTGATCAAGTAAGCTAGTTTAATTTAACATGTGACATAACATAATCTTTTATTCATATAATCATCAAATTCACTTTTGAATTACATTCAAATTCAACGATGACAATTTCTCTTAACTTAAAAGAAATTCAACAAAGGTTCCTTCCGATGATGGCAAGCTCCTTGGACAAAGATCTACCATTATTGTTGTTATAATTATAATTTTTATAACCCATAAGAAGGTCATAGGCTTGCCGTCTTTTTGCATTGGAAAGAGCCTCCTAAGCTTCATTAATATGCAAATTTGCATTCTCAGCTGCGACAGAAGAACATTCATGACAATGAAACAACTGTGCCAAGCCCTCATAACTCTGCCTGATTTCGTCTTCTCCGGCTTTATCATCTTTGATACCAAGAACCAAGTACCAGCTCTTGGTTTGCACTGCGACTTTGTGAACCATATAAGAGGTTAAGTAGTTATCGAGGCCCGAAAGATTAGGGTTTTTAAGCCGTGCTGTTTAAATGGCGTAGAGTGCAGAATCAATGTTTTGGTTTATGAATAACTCCTCTGCCATGTCTCTGCAGGCTTCAGCTTCCATATTCACGAGCTTGGGGAATAAAGCCTCTGCGGCTACTGGGTTGCACAACGGAGGAGGCATTGTTGAATTGAAAGAGTGCGTAGAAACTAAGAAACGATCCACCAATAAGATTCTCAGAATCGGATTCGATGAAGGGATGGCAATATATATATAAAGATTCCCGGTTAAAGGATAATTGATGATTTCACCCTTAAACACTTTTCTTTAGTTTACGTACGGCAAATTAGTGTAAAGATTGTAAAATATAAACTTTTTTCGGATCCTTTAGTTAAAAACAAATTTAGAGTCATGTTCAGTTCCTCACCTTAACATTTTCAGTAGGTGCAACTTGCAAGCTTGACAAAGTGTAAGGGTTGCAGTTTGTGTACATTATGCTCGATGAAAGGAGTGAGGGAAGCTCCAATAAAATAATATTAGAAGGAAAGAAAATACTTCCGAATTTTCATTTCTGAATTCAAATCCAAATGACACTTGTTCATTTAGAATCTCGGTGTTCTTGAGAATAGAGAGTGAATGAAACCCATATATATATATATATATATATATTTTTTCCCTTGCTTTATGCTCAAATAGACTTATCCTGAATTGACTAAAATTGATATCTCCACATACGATAATAGTAAAATAAAATTTTATTATCAAACAATAGAAAAAGAAAATTAGTAAAAGGTAAGAGTAGTCATTAATTAAATTTTTCCTGAAGGCTCAAACCATTTGAAAACCTTAGGAATATTTGTTACCCAAATAAAATATGGTTAAATAATTTCATGGATCACTTGGGTGAGTTTTATTTATGCTTGCGTCAGACACATATAATCATTTAAGATAAAACATATACTTTGTTGAATTCAATATCGTGTCTGCTAAAAAATAAGATTTTAAAAATAGATTAAGGCATATTTGAGATAGTTTTTAGGAGATTCAAAAATAATTTTAAATGGTAAAAAGTTAATTTTGATATTTAATAAATTTTTTTAGAAATTGCTTTTGGCAAAGTTACATCATCCTACACATTTTAAAAAAAATGAAGGAGCATCTTTTAAATTATGATTTTAAAAATCAATTTTATACTTAATACAATCCTTTATATATCCTCATATATATTATATAAATTCAAAATTACCCTTATTAATTAAGAAATAAAATCAATAACTTTGAAGAGATTATTATTAGTATTATTACCAATTATATTGAGATAATAAAATAATAAAATAAAATTAATTCACAGCTAACAACAATTATTTTAAAAGTTACAGCATTACCAAATTAGTTGTAACTCGTATAAAAAGAAAATGAACTTTGTTGAATGAGAGAATTGGAAAAACCATATGAGATCATTCCAAACATAATTATAATTATTTACAATCTTTCCCAATAAGGTAAATAATTCAAATCCTAATATAACAATAACTGATTTAAGTAAAAAATAAAAATAAATAAATAATAGAATATTTGACCTCCTAAAAGTTGGGTTAGGGTTTCCCAAGTGAACATGATTATGATAGTCTGTAACCCATGAGCATATCGTAGGCCTGCCTTCTCATTGGATCCGAAAGAACATCCCAGGCACCATTTATAAGCTTTTTTGCACTATCAATCACGACAGATGAAGAAGGACACTGATCCTGCTGAGGATTATGAATCAATAATTTTGCTAACTCATAATGTTTCTTGATTTTATCAAATCCAGCGCCGTGATCCCGGATACCAAGAACCGAATACCAGCTCTTCTTTTCAGCTGCAAGCTTGTGCATCGCGTAGACTGCGTAATATTTATCGATGCCTGGAAGATTAGGGTTCTTGGAACGAGCTCTTTTGAGGGCATAGATTGCGAATTAAACTTTTTTCTGAATTATGAACTCTTCAGCCATATTTCTGCAGGCTTCAGCTTCCCCGTTTATGATTATGGAGTGGGCCTCTTCTTGCGCTACTGAGTTTTTAAATTTTGATGAATAATTTTTTGCATCTTCCTCTTCTATCTTTAGAGTCAAAGCCCTTGAGGCTTTTGACGAGTTATTGTTTAATATTTGATAAGCCATATTCTCTTAACTTTGATGAGAATTTAATCAAGAAGCATTTATATTTTATAAATATGGAGAATCATAAACCGACATTGTGTTGGTTTAATTTTTTCGCTTGGGGATTTCAAGGTTTTAGGTTCATGAGTCATGACTAAACTCCTCATTTGACTAGGAGAAGGATTTTCTACAAAATTAAATAAGAACGCGTAGAAATTAATTGGACCTGGATTGGGATTAGATGTTGATCTGAGATTTTGCTCACCATGTAAGGAGATAATGACATGTGGCATTCATTGTTTTCAACGGCCAAGATATATTTTCCTCATTTTTTTTTTTTTATCTTCGGTCAGTCTTAAACTACTCAATTTGGATTTTTCCCAAACGCAGGTCATGAGCATAAAACACCAACAAAAATATCTTAGCACCAGACCATCAACCACACGAAGGAAAGGCTTAAAGTAAAAGTTTGAGATTGTGATTTCAATGAGCGGAAAAAACTTTGCCATTATTCTTAATTTGCTCCTTGGGTGGGTTTGTGGAAGTTTTAAGATTGTGATTTCAATGAGCAGAAAAAGAACTTTGTTGGTGTGAGTGTTGTTTCACAAGTTAATGTTTGGTGGAGTTGCAAGTCTAATTTTAGGAGAGGATCCTCTCTTAGTTTTTTTTTCCTTTCTTAGTCTATCTTAATGAAATAAATAACTAAAATTATTGATAATCAAGCCTATTTTTTTCACTTTATTTACAATTAAGTCATTTTTTTATTAAATTTGAAAGACTAGAATAAACTGGAAAGAAAAAAAAGACTAAGAGAATATCCTAATACTTAATCTTAATGGGTGTGTATTGTGTAATTGGGTCATTGTTTAATTTGTCACTTTCTCCTTCATGATCTATATCTTCATCCATTAGGGAAATATTTTGATAAAACTTAAGAAATGTGGGGTTTTCAATTGAAAGGAAGCAATCTGAATTTAAAATATCCAATGCCATATATATAAGTTAAGATTTGAGTGCTTCTACGTACATTCTTAACTAACCGCATGATGACAATAGCACTCAAGAATTACAATTTTCATTAACTATATTTTGTCAATATTAATAATTTACATCATTCACACATTAATTGTGAGTGTTAGTGTTACATATAGAACTACCTGATCATACAATTAAGTAACTTATCATAAAATTTAGTTTTTAGTGGTGAAGTAATTACAATTGGTATTTGATAGATTAAAATTTCCCTGACAATAAGATCAAAGAAAACCAGGAGCAGTTGTTGCAAAACAATCTTATACAAGGTAAGAATAAAATTGATCCTTAATTATAGGAACAAGTTTGGCGATATCGTTCGTGGTCTTCTGATCTTGACAATCCTCCTGGTGACGGCTCGATGATCACGAAGCGGCAAAGGCGACGATGATGCTGATGATGATGCAGTTTCTGATGATTTAAAGAACTGGACATTATTATTATTATTATTATTCAGACGATTAGTATAACCCATGAGCAGGTCATAGGCTTCCTTTCTTCTTGCATCTGAAAGAACTTCCCAAGCTTCAGTTATAAGCTTGTTTGCAGTCTTTGCTTCAACAGAAGAACTCGTGTCCAGCTGCTCAAACAACGTAGACAAGGCCTCATAATGTTTCTTGATTTCTTCAACTCCGGGGGCGCCGCCGCCGTGACCTTCTTTCAAGCCAAGAACTCCGTACCAGCTTTTAGTTTCGGATGCAAGCCTGCGCACCAAGTACGACGCCGTGTAGCTACCAAAGCCAGGAATATCATTAGGGTTAATGTTCTTGTTCTTAGTATCGTGCAGCACTGCTACAATGGCACGTAGTGTCTCTCTGCATGCTTCTGTATCCTTATCACTCAAGTACTCTTTTGCTATGCCATCTGCAGCATCCTTGTAAGCCAATGGAGAAGCCATCGTTGAACTCGAACTTGCAAATAAGATCGCTGAGAGTGGAGGAAGTGTGTGTTTGTTTTGTTGGAGAAGATTCGGAAGGTCTGTATCTGTGATGTGCTTTATATAGAATCGCAATCCGACATCGTTCAGGTTTCCTATGAATGCACGGTCTGTATTCGCTTTTCATTAAAATTAAATAAGAAACCGCCTGGATTAAGCTACTATTATCAAAATAAATGATAATTAAAATGAGGAACGGAGTCAACAAGAGCCGATCTTTTACATCATAAATTTAACCTGTAAAATCAATTTTTCATGAATCATGATCTAGCCAGCCTCCAGAAAATGAAATTACATTTTACTCCATACTACTTTATTGGTTCAGAATATTCATCCAAATTTTTTGAAATTAATGATCCAGATTTCTGTCAAAATTTTAAATAAAAATTTTTTGTTGAAATATCTCTGCCCTAATCTATTATACCTTTTCTAAAGTTTTATTATATACTTTGCCTTCAAATTATAATACACCCTTTTTAAACTTTGATCCTTAGAGATTTTACCCTCGATCGATTTTTGGTCTTCAGATTTCAAATTTATTCTGGCTCCGCCTTGATCAGAATTTTAGAGTAAAAGAAACAGAGAGAATCGCGAACGGTTGTCTGTAAGTTTGGTGGATCTTTGTACTTTATATATTCAAATGTCAAACTGAGCATCACATAAAGCAAATCACCACAAAGAATCCAATTTTTCACAAGCAGATAAAATATTTGTAAGATGTGGTAGCTTAGTAAGCAGATCAAGTTATATAACTTGAGTACTAAGGAGTACTTCTATATCCATGATTGGATGAAGCGCCATCTTGATCAATTTTCATACCCTCCGTTTTAACTCATTTTCAAAACTATGATGAAGGGAAGAACCTGCTGAGGTTACAGGGCAGTGAATAGAAGTCACTGGTCCTGGCATCTCGATTAAAATACCGGAACTTCCCCCACCAATGCCTGCCACAGTCTTGCCGCGTTGCGCTGTGGCCTCGACTGTGAGTGCAATCCAAGAAGTACGCAACAATGACTGCCACGGTTGCTGGTGACGAGAAAATCACTTGCATCATATTGTTGAACTGTATGCACAGCAAAAATCAGAAAGTTAGCTTCTCTGTTGTATGGTAAGAACTCTGGATGCTGCTGTATATCGATTATACGTACTGATGTTGAAGCAGTGTGCACAGGGTCATGTCCGGAAATGTAAAGATACTCGTTGAAATAACGTGTCACGGAAAGGCCTATGAAGAGGGAGAAGCCTAAAATGAACTTTGACCTGAAACTGTTGAGGTTGCAGAATTGCAGGAATCCTAAACCCGCTGAAGCTGCACATCCCATAGTTCATCGCAATCAAATGTCAATTCTAATTGTTATGTGTTAATGGAGATCAAATTTACGACCTATACATACCCACATAGGCGAAGAGGACACAGTACAAAGCTGCCACGATTGGCAATGGAATAGAAGCTAGAATAGCACCGAATTTGCCTGTTGGCAACATTCATTATGACACCATCAGACTCATGAGTGAAACAAAAACAACAGAAATGTTCCAGGACTAGCTTGTATTGCCATATGGAGTACCGCACCTAGCACAGAGAAGAAAAGCATAAATCCTGCCGATATCTGAACAACTCTACGGCTTCCATTTCGTGTTAATCCCAAAAGACCTGCATTTTCACTAGAAAAAGCAACAAAACTTTAGATAGTTCACAGTGTTTTGGAGATCATTTTGCCAGGATTGGGACATGCACTGGCTAAAATACCATAGCGCGCTAATCACAAAAAGCTCAAAAGTTAAAATCTCCCTACACTGAAGCAGTGCAGCCACTTCCTGTGCCTAAGACTCCATCCAGCAATAAACCCAATCCCTGAAATTCAATAAATCAAACCAATGACCCCATTCTAGAATCCAAAAATATGAAACATAGATGACAAAAGTGGAAGGGCGTAGAATTGGATAACAAAAGTGGAAGGGCGTAGAATCCTTCGCTACCTGCCAGCCAATGCCCCGGCTGAGTACAGAAGGTGGCATAGGAGTGGCACTACCATACCTTGATGCTGCAATAAATGTACCTGTAGACTGCCCGAGAAAGGAATGAAATAAGTTCATCTCAGTAGAATCATAATGCAGATTGTCGATATACAGGTTTTGAAACCCATGAATGATAAGCTGAAGCAAAATAAATTTCACAAGCGTTCACATTTTGATCTATGTCTCATAGGTTCCAGCACCATGCTTAAATCCCCGCAAAGCCGAAAACATAAAAAATAAAAATCATTTCATGATCTTCAATTCCCGTAAGAGTTAGTCAGATAAAAAGAATTGCTCTTTATAAATCAAACCTCAATAATAGCAACAAAAGAAGCAGCCATCATGGCAAAAGCATCACCAGCATTGAAAAGTGGGGGACCCCATTGAAAAGGAAATGGAACCATTATCCTGTGAAGGAGAAGCAAAACGTTATTGAAGGTTATAATAACGCCACTAGTCCTCAAGGAATCATTTGCAGTTCCTAATATTAGACAAATCTCTTTTAAGAGTACTTTATTGGAAAGAATAATTTTACCATGGAGCGGCAGTAATGAGCCCAGAACTATCAGTACGGCAGCTAGTTTGCGTGCTTGAAGGTGTCTTATCATATAATCCGGTTAAGGTCAAAATTTCAGCATATCCCCACACGATAGCAACAGTGAATAGGATTGCAAATCGGTCAAACATGGCTCTTTTGGATTTCATCACATGGGGAAGATACTGCAATGAATCAGCTATAAAAAAGATTAGACAAAATGACACCAGGTGCAGAGAGAGTGCAAAAGAGGACAATAGGGCAGAGTGTTTCAAGTGAATATACAATCTCAGTTGACTTAAAGACGAACAATTAAAGAATAGAATTGACCTGAGATAAAAGAACCAATATTATCAATGCTGGGAGTCCAATTTCAATGCATTTTGCCAGCTACAAGCATAAGACAAAAGGATAAGCTAAATTCTTCTGGTTCTGCTTTGAAGAAAGTAGGAGCAAAAACACTTTAAATGGTTAGCGCTTGCGGTCTTACCTGTGGGAAACCATGTGCATATAGTCCTAGTCCAGTTAGAGTTACTAGAGGAACAGTGGCAAGTGGGTTAAGAAATCTGCATCACAAGAAACCGAAACAAGTAAATATTGAAATTACTGAATAGAACGAGGCAGATTTTGTAGCATCCTACCTTCCAAATACTGTTCCGAATCCAAAAAAACCAATTAGCATGTTGAAGAGTGATGCCACAATGAGTGCCCCTTGCGTCGTTTTCATGGATTCTTTGAACTTCTGAAAAATGGAACCATCAAAGACAGTTGTTACAAACCATATACGAGCTTAACAAATCAGTGACCAACCTGTTCTGGATCTGTGTATATGTTGAATCTATTGGAGGCAGCAATGGATATAGAGGTGATATTGAAAGCATAGGAACCACCCATCACCACAGGAAGCCGGGTTCCGAACGAAGTCTGCAAGAGTGTGTTTACGCCCGCAGCAAAGAGCAAAGTGTTGATTACTTGAGCCTTCTCTACCTATTATCATCAACATGATTAGTGAATTTGACTGAATAGTAAGAAATAATGCATCTAATTTTAGAATTTTTTTCCCGAAAAGTCATTACATTGCCTCCACCCATTAAAGGAACAAGTGTTGTTGGAATGATCACAGTGGTTCCAAGCATTACTAGATAGTGCTGAAATCCTAGAATCATTGCTTCGGCTGCAATCAATGTAACAAATATTAGCACTTAATAATTTAAAATAAGAAAACTATGTATAAGTAAATCGAAGTACTGTAATTTTTCAAATTATCACCTTCTAAGATTAAAAAAAACATGCACAATTCAATTAAACTAGAAGCAAAACGTAACCGAAAAGAAAGCTTGGAAAGGAAAAACAGAGTATTCCAACAATGTAACCACATTAATTATTTTAAACATGAGGAAAGATTGTAAAATTACACCAAGTGGGTGAGCTGGAGACACAAAAGTCGACGCCGGGAAGCTGGTCTTTAACAGGGTGTGGCTGAAACTCATCAGGTTTTGATGCCATTCGGCTCTCAACTCAATTACTTTCGCAGCACCTTGTTTTACTTGTTTCTGTCTTAAGAGCTTCACATACAGAAGATGAGTGTAGTCTAAGGAAAAGGGAAAGAGGTAGTGCAAAAATAGAAACTATTTATTGCGGAATTAAAATCATTTAAAAAAAAAATCTTATAATGATTTTATAAGTTACAGAATATAAATTACAATCATTACATGGTGATTACTAATTTTTAATATACAACCACTAGCCGTTATTTCTTTTAATAAGGTCATAAATAGCTTATCATGAAGGCTTAATTTATAGGAAACAATATTCCATATCATATCACATGCATAAACTAAATACTATGCTTTGAGCAACTATGAAAATGAAAGTATCTTGAAGTTGAAGGAACTGCTAATACACGCCAGAGCGTTGCCTCTTTGTCTTTGCGACACAGCTTTTTAGTATGCTTCGTATTGCTCAAGGTCTTGTTTTTCTTAATTTAAGTTTTTAAAATTTAATGCTACTGAAAGAAATAGAGAGAATTACAAAAGGGTATTTTTGTAAGTTTGGTAGATCTTATAGGATGCACTTCGCAGATTCAAATACCACAATGAGCATTACACAAAAGCAAATCACCTCAAAGATTCCAGGTTGGAGGGTAATCGATTTTCCTTCAACACTTTATTATTTACATCAAATGTAAGGTTTGTAAATGGTAAAGGGCTTTTTGATCCTTTACTAGAACCTGTAGTGGCAAATTCTCAAGCATCTATAAAGGGCTTGTAATTACAAGCTTGGCCAGCAGCTCAAGTTTGTTGCATCATCTCTGGTTTTACATATTTTCAACAGAGCAGTCATTGTGAAACCTCCAAACTTAGAATGAAGGGAAGAATCTATTAAGGTTCCATGGCAGTGAATAGAACTCTTCGCTCCTGGCATCACGTTCAAAATAGCGGAACTTCGCCCACCATTGCCTGCCACTGTCACGCCTTGTTGCACTGTGCCCAAGACTGTGAGTGCAATCCAAGAAGTAAGCAACAATGGTTGCTACTGTTGCCGGGGATGAGAAAATCACTTGAATTATGTTGTTGAACTGTAATCATTGAAGAAAAAAAATATATACAGAATAGGTTTATGGTACTCTAATAAAATAAACAAACAGTGGTGAGGCTATCAAACAAACTGTGTCAATTATACCGATGTTGATTTAGTTTGCACGGGGCCATGTCCAGATTTGAGCTGATACTCATTGAAGTACTGTGTCACAGAAAGACCCATGAAGAGAGAGAATCCTAAAATAAACTTTGATCTGAAGCTGTTGAGGTTGCAGAATTGGAGGAAACCCAAACCTGCTGAAGCTGCTCAACCCGAAATAAAAAATCAGAAGTCAGAAGTTAATACAAAATCAGATGCTATTGAGGTTGCAGTAATTCACTCAAGAGACTAATTTAGCCATATTTTTTTTATAAAGATGTAGACAAGAGATACATACCCACATAGGCAAAGAGGACACAGTACAAAGCTGCCACAATAGGTAATGGAATAGAAGCAAGAACAGCCCCAAATTTTCCTGTTAACAACATGAATTATGATACCATCAGACACATAAGTACCTCTTTTGCCATATTTTTAACGAAAAATGAAAAATGCTCAATGCTAAGATCCTATTTCAAGGGAAATGCACTTGGAATTGTACTTAGTGATCAGTTAAGCTTAAAGAACAACACAAGAAATTCCAGGACTATTTATATGAACACATAAAGAAACTCACCTAATATGGAAAAGAAAAGCATAAATCCTGCAGATATCTGAACAACTTTCCGACTTCCATTTCGTGTTAATCCCAAAAGGCCTGCATTTTCGCTGAAAAGCAACAGAACTTGTTAGCTCACAGTTTGGAGGTCATCGCTAGGACTGGCACATGCGCAGGTCACACACCCAAGTGTGGCAATTTAACTGACATTAATTACAGATTTTACAAATAAACCAAAGTATCTGATATTAATTACAGATTGTCATTAACCCATTTTTCTGTTTCATTTGATGCACAAAATTACAGTTTATGCGAGTGCTGAGATTCTACGTTTAAGCAGAGAGCAGGAGTCAGAGTGGAGATGCCCTCATCTCAAAGATTTCTTTATTAACAAAAGCTATTCACTGACTTCAAAAGTTTAAATTTTCTTACACTGAAGCAGTGCAGCCACATCCTGTACCCAAAGCACCATCCAGCAAAAGACCTATTCCCTGGAATTCAAAAAATAAAACCAGTGATCTTGATTTGAGAACCCACAATTATGGACGATATATAATAAAAGTGCACATAGTGGAATCCCTTACCTGCCAACCAATACCACGGCTTAGTACAGACGGTGGCTTAGGCGTGGCACTCCCATATCTTGAAGCTGCAATAAACGTACCTGTAGACTGCCCAATAAAAGAAGGAAAAAGGTTCATCTTATTAGAATCATAATACAAACTATCCTTATTTATGATTTAACCTTGCAGCACCATTCTTAATGGCCCCCCAAAGCCAAACAAAAATAAAAAGACAAAATAGCTTGCATCATCTCATAATCTTCACTCCCAGTTATGAGTTAATCAGATATTCAGAATAGTTATTTATAAATCAAACCTCGACAATAGCAACAAAAGAAGCAGCCATCATAGCAAAAGCATCACCAGCATTGAAATGAGGGCTTCCATATTGAAATGGATATGGAACCCTTATCCTACATAGAAGAAACAAAATTAAAGGTCATAATAATGCCAATACTCCTCAAGGAATCATTTGCGCTGGTTAATATCAGATTAGATAAATCTCCTTCAAGCAAAATACAAAAGAATAATTTTACAAGAATTTCAATTAGATTGTTATGCATAAGCTCACCATGGAGCAGCTTTAAGAAGTCCAGCACGATCTGTGCGACAACTAATTTGAGTACTTGGAGGTTTATCATCATAAGCACCAGCGAGTGTCAAAACTTCAGCATATCCCCATACGATAGCAACGGTGAATAGGACTGCAAGTCGATCAAATATGCTTCTTTTGGATTGCAACAAATGCGGAAGATACTGCAAATTAAGAATCGGACATCCACAATATTAGACAAACCAAAACAAATTCAAGTTACACTCCATTAAGTAAATAGTGAAAAGGATCATTGTTTTTAATTTTTTTATAGATTTAAAGACAAGAACAACTAAGAGGAGATCTGACCTGAGATAAAACAACCAATATGATTAATGCAGGGAGTCCAACTTCAATGCACTTTGCCAGCTACAAGCATCCACCAAAGAGAAGAAAATGTCATCTTGAGAAAAGGGATAATTGTAGAGGTGAAAATGCAACTCAACACAAAGAGTTAGCAGAAAATAGAAGTCAACAAAGACTCTCCAACCACATCACATGTAATTTAAAAGATTAAATCAGTGAGACACAAAACCATAAAGATCCCTCTGTCAAAATTTCATTACCAACAAAGAGCCAGAGTCAGCATTTTAAGATTAGTAATCTAATGGTTCTTGCGCAAACTATTCAGAGATGTTAATTAGCCTGGAATTCCATGAGTCTATGACCAGCTCATTGTGACATTGAGCAGCAACTAAGCGTGATAGGAACAGATAAATGTTAGTCACAAAATAAGTACATTAAGGAGTGCAGAAGTTAGACTACTAGTATCAAAATGTTTTCCCCAAAAATCCAGCATATGACTACAACTGAACATAAACAGCATACTAGTAACAGATACATAAGTAGTATTCCTGACCACCTACCCCTCAACACTACATTTTGTAATAGGCAGTGTAAATTTATACAAGTTAGCGCACGAGTGACTTCATTTTTTGAGCTGGCTGAAAATTCTTTTGAAGCCAGCAGTATGGATGTACGAAAAAACTAAGAAAATCGCTTTTTTAGCTAGGGAAATGACTCCAAACAGTTTGGATGCAGAGAAGCATAATTAATGAAAGTGAAACAAATTCCCAATTTCAAAACAAGATGAAAACGAATAGTAAGCTAGCCATTTCTGATTTCGCTCTGAAGAATGAAGCAAAACCCTTTGCATTGACCAACAGCTTTGAATGTTCAGTATTCTTACCCTCGGGAAACCTAATGCATATAGCCCTAGTCCAGTAAGGGTGACCAGGGGAACCGCAGCAAGAGGGTTAAGAAATCTGCATCACAAGAAACCGAAACAGGGCCACAATATAATATCAGCATCATGACAAAATAAGACTTCACCGAATCTATTAAGGCAGTTTCGTAACATCCTACCTTCCAAATATTCTCCAGAAGCCAAAAAAACCAATTATCATGTTGAAGAGTGATGCCATAATGATTGCTCCTTGCAAGGTCCTCATGGACTCTTTGAACCTCTGCAAATAGCAAACTTCAATATGCTCTCGATATCCAAATAGCATGGAAAAAATTAGAGAAGCGCAGAAGAAAGCGGTAGACCAACCTGATGGGGATCGGTGTACTGCTTGAATCTGTTGGAGATAGCGATGGACACAGCAGGGATATTGAAAGAATAGGAACCCCTCATCACAACTGGAAGCCGAGTTCCAAACAAAGTCTGCGAGAGTGTGTTAATGCCCGAAACAAAGAGCAAATTGTTGATGACTTCAGCCTTCTCTACCTGCTCATCAACAATATTACAGAAGCATTTGAGTCAACAGAAATTGTAGACATGAATGAATGATAGGAATTATTCATAGAACTTTCTTAAAACTAATCCTTACATCGCCTCCGCCCATTAAAGGAACAAGCATAGAAGGAATGATAACTGTAGTTCCAAGCATTACTAGATAATGCTGAAATCCAAGAACTATTGCCTCAGCTGCAATTAATGTAACAAACATCAGCCATAGCTTTATTATATGTTTATCAGAAGAAAAACACAAAACATGTCACTTATTTATATTAGTTTCAATTTCCTCAGCCTGTCTTTGTTCTTTACATGCTTAGAAGCAACAATATGGAGAGCTAATCATTTATTACTTATTATATCCGAAATTTAGAAAAGAAAAAAAAAATGTATTATTCTATTTCCCTTTTATCTTTTCGGTTCAGTACTGCTCTATCCATCTGCATTTTACTTGGCATCCAAACAAAAAGACCTTAACAGTAGCGGTGCATTTAACAGTAGCTTATCTAATACCTCCGAAGCAAGTCCTATTTTAGAGCAAAATACAGAGTATCCAAGCAATGCATATTCATATTTAAACGAAAAGATAGACAAAAGTTACGCCAAGGAGGCGAGCTGGAGACGCAAATGTCGACGCCGGGAAGCTGATCTTTGACAGGAAACGGCTGAAACTCGTCCGCTTTCGAGCCTCCTCCTCCACCACCGCCCGCCATTGTTGTGCCGTTTTGCTTTCTTTCCTTTGTTTCTGTTCGAGCAAAGGAGGAGCTTCAGATATAGAAGAGAGAGGGTGAGAAAGCGTGTCGTACAAGAAACAAACAGCCAGAGACAGCACTCTCATGACCAACTGATGATCATGGTGATGACGGATGAGCTGAGACACTTCATTAGAAGAACAGATTAGGCCGCGTCGTTATGACTTATCACTAATGTATTTGCAAATTAAAATTTGAAAATATGTATTCTAATTATTTATCTATTAATTTTGCTTTGCCATAGTTTTTGAATTGTTTCTTGCTTCGATTATTTATTAGTAGAGAATGGAAAGCCACCAACTGCAGCTGCTTGAGAGTGACATTCTTCACTGACACAAATCAAAGAGCTAGCTCTTTTTTTTTTTCCTTCTGACAACATCCACACTGCAGAATTATATATATTTTTTAAATACAGAAATTAACTAATTAATTAGTATATTTGGAGGACGCCAAACTAACTTGTGATTGAGTTTGATACCACCATGTTGGTTGTTTTCAAATGTGGAAGAATGAAGATGACATGGAGCTTGTAGGTGATGAGTCGTTTTAAAGAGTATTACTTGCGTTTTGTGCTTTTTTTACTTTCTTCTAAGAGATTCAGACAAATTCCAATGCTAATTGCCCTGAATCTGAATGGAATTTGCTTTTTTTTTTTTACAAATTGGTAATTAGTTACACTTTGGTTATGAATATTAATTTTAATTTTTTATTTTTTGTACGTACGACGTTGATTGTAATTATCACTGGATATTACCGGTCAGTGCGCAGACATAATGTGGCAGAGTCACAGACATCTCCCTGTCAGTACTCAGTAGCTGCAGAAAATCCTTCACACGTGTTACTAAAAAGACCAAAAATTACTTGAAATCTATCAAAATCCCTCACACGTGTCACTAAAAAGACCAAAAAAGAATTTTTCTTTATAAAAATAATATAGGAATTAGTTATAGTCCTCGAGGCAATTTCACAGTATGTGAGCAGAGATATTTTTTATACATGTTTTAATAACAATTTAATTGAATAAGTGAAATTTTGCCTTGTTCGAGTAGTAGCATAAGAATTAAAAGACACGTGGTCCAATAACAAATAGCCACATTTCATGTAATAGAAGTGGTAAATACGCTCATGTCAGTCAATGTAAAGAACTAGGCCGAAAGTGTGGCCTAAAAGTGCAAATTTGAATTACAATTCACTATTGATCAGTTTTTGTTTCTACCCATCTGGTCTCCTCCAACTATAATTGCGTAAAATTACTAGTGTAAATTTCTTGTTTTTCATTTTACATAGAACCAATTATCTATCGTTAATGCTACCTTAATTAGGTAATCAGCTTGTGCCTTGCGGTAGATTCACCAAATTAACTTAGACTCCATGTAGGAGTTGTAAATTCGGACCTCCAAATATGAACAATTCCTTCTAGTGCATGGTTTTTCAGACTACTTACAATTAATTAACCATTTATGATTAAAGCTATAAAGTGGATTTACATTCATTGCGATTTCCATAGTTTTTTTCTTTTCTTTTTGGGCTAAATGAACTCCTTTTAAGTTTTCTTGATTCCCACTCAAGCACCCAAATGGTGATTAAATAGAAATTTACTTGTAGAAAAAATAGCAATGTAGAAGGCACAAAATGCAATAAATAATGAATTAAGTCAAACCCTGGTTTCTTTTTGCCAAAAAAAAAAATTGTATTATAGAGACAGAACTGGTAGTCAAAGGAAAGTGTGCCAACCATTATACTTATTCCTGATTGATTTATTTGTTGAACAATAATAATCCGAACTGGACAATGTAAAGGGGAATGAACATGCCCAATTTGGACGTTTATTTATTCGTTCATTTATTCATTTAATATTACATTACAATATTTAATGGTTTGATGCAATTTAAAAGTATATGAACTCAGAACAAGCCAAATTAACTTTCAAGTTTGAAAGAAAATCAAGCCAACCATTCTAAACGCGAGCGTGATGTTATTATTAGTTGATGCTTTCCCTTTTTTTTTTTTTTTTTTTTTGGGTTTATGGGCTTGAGGGGCATCTTGCTTTCTTGCTGCCGTTAAAGTGGGATTATGAATAGGGTCTATCAGTAGTGGTTGATAGAAAAAAATCGGGCCAACTAGGCCTTCATGGATTGACCCTGATTATGGGCCGAAAAATAAAAAACTTGTATGGAGTGAGCCTAGTTAACGGTTTAGGAAAAAAGTTTAGATATTTGAATTTATAAATTACAAAAATAGAAAAAAACTCAAAAGTAATTAAATTAATATTTTTTATTAGTAATTGTGATTTATTATGTTATATTATTAATATTTTTTGTTTTAGACTATTGTTATATTATGTATTAAATAATTGTTTTTAATTTAAATATCTTTTTACATTATAAAAAATTAATAGAAAATTCAAGTCCGGTCCGTTCAAACTTAGGCAGACTTTTAAAAGGCCTGAACTTGTTAATAATAGCACAGGCTTGAGCCTAGACTTGAAAAAACTCGGCTCAAGCCTACTTTTTACTAACTCTATTCATCAATGGATGGACAAAATTGGACCAAATGTTTCCGGCCCAAAATATTGTACATAGTGTTTCATATTTGACTATTGATCAAGCCATCAAAAAGAAATTCTCATGATGGAGTTCTCGTTATTGCTAACTTTGCGCTGATTAAATGCCAGAGGCACCGACTGAGGGTGCATGGAAGTGGAGCCTTTTTGAGAATTTTTTGCCTCGTCATTTACTCCTTAAAATTGCAGCAATCAAGCCACCTAATGAAAATGATGAGGATGATCAGACGTACTAGGCTTATTCCAAGTCAGGTGTTTTCACGTTTAATTCTGCCTATCAAGCCTTGTCAAGAAAGAAACTACATAATGAAGATTCATTTTGGCGCATTGTATGGCAGTGGAGAGGACCCCAAAGTATTCGAACATTTTGGCGCATTGTATGGCTTGGGATAATGGAATTCGTTCGCTCCAGGTTGATGTAGACAGCCTTTGTGATACTCAATTGGCCGCCAACGACAAGATTCAACCGAATGCTTATGCCTCTCTCATCAGGGGGACCAAAGAATTGCTGGGCTGCAAATTTTCAATTCTCCTCCTAATGGGGCTGACCTGTGGCTCAATCATGATTGTATTAACACCCTCGTTCGATCTTGCCTTAGCTTTGGCTAGGCACGTTTATGTACCAAAAAAAAAAAGAGAGAGAGACCAATAACATCTGTGTATCCACCAAAATAGTATTGGATTTTCAAATTATAAAAGTAAAATAACAATTTTTATTTAATTCAAAAATTTTGTTGCTTAAAACAACAATATGGAGGTGATGTTTGGTATTAAGTTATTTTAGGTTTTAAGCTACAACAGTTACGAAAAAAAAGATGTAATTATAAAATAAAAGTTAATAGTATATTATAGATAATTTTTAAGAAATAATTTAATAAAATTATAAAAATATAATAAATTTTTCATCATATAAATATAAAATCAAATAAACTTAAATTTGAAACTACATCAACTACTGTTAACAAAATATTTTAATACTATAACTTTTAAGTTATACCTATCTAACTTTAATCCGACCTATAATAAAATGTTAAGTCTAAAGTCATATAGGGACAGCCGCATCTTCTTCTTATATACATTTTATAATGTTTATATACACTGCCGTCGAGGCTAAGAAATGAATTGTCTAATTGGCATTTGGCTAGGTATAACAAATTATAGCATACTCCATTTCATTAAATGCTGAAATTATTTTTAAAATTATAATGATAAGGAGTGGCTAGGTCTCTATCTCTTGAGTCATATTTTAATTTTATAATAATATATAATCAATTTTCCAGATTATTAACTGGTAAAAAAAAGAAAAAAAGTTGTTGAAAACATAATATATAATTTATTTATGATTTTATCACCTACCGTACGTTTGCATCATCCAGAAGAGAAGAAAGTTCCCCTAAATGAACTTTAGTACAAACTAGAATTCAAATACGAGTTGCGTTTGTCTATTGAATAATGACTTGACTTTATAGAATTAAGATATTTTTTCAAAATCATATTTGCAGGCTCTTCTCGCTCCTTGACTGGAAAATGTTTAGGGGGCAGCCAATAATTCATCTCTGTATACGTAATTCAAAATGGTTTTGGTATCAAATTTAATTTTGAGTGGACTCATAATTCATCTCATAATCTATACAAAATTTGCTATTGCATAATTAAATCTAGAGGTTTCAGTAGATCTCCAAAACCATAAGTAATTAATAAATTATAATATAATATTATAATTTTTTTAATGAGAGTTTCCTTATTTTAATGAAATGAGGAGTAAATTAAACATTAAAAAAAATTAATACAGCGCGTTTCATCACATAAAAGTTAAATTTCTTGTTAACGAAGGAGATTCAAATTTATCAGGCTTTCTATGCATCTAGAATTCATTTGATTAATACTGAATTAACAGCTTAACCACCATTAAATTGTCTATATGTGTCAAGTTGCTTTCACAAGTTTCTATCAAATATTGATTTGCATGATCCTTGCCTCTATGCACGATATGCGTAGCTAAAACGTTCTCTACATAGTGTTAAAAATGACACCCCTTTAAAACTATGCCTTTCTTTGTATTGTATGTATTCCACACTTAATTAGTATATTGGAGTAACCGAGTTAATACTTTTCTTTATCTTTTAATTTCGTTCATGTTTTAAAATTATCTAGACGTCCACATATGAGCACTGCCCTATTTATTTAGTATTATCATAAAAAAAAAAAAGTAAAATAAAAATATTAGAATGAATTTTAATTTCGCCTTACGATTATTAATTACAACACCAACTTCCCACAAATAAACACTAACCACACATTTAGCTATTTTAATTTATCTTGCATGCATGCATCCGTACTTCACAAATGAATCGAGCAATAACGTTTTAGCATGCACGTATTGCTCAAAACAGTGTTGCATTGTTAAAAAAAAAAAAAAAACCATTATACACCTCGAATTAATTAATTTATGCTTTATAAATTGCAGACATTAGCTTGCAAGAATTTTGAATTCTATATATTGACAAAATTAGTTGCCATTTGAGCGCCGCAGGTACTCTTTCTTCTGGCATAAAATGACAGAAATTTTGATGCCATAACATGAATGCCATTCTTCAAATATATAATACATTTTATTTTAATCTAGAATTAGAATTGCACATGCGTCTACCTCTTTAATTTGCATGAGATGGAAAAGCTTAAAATAGCATCCAATAATGATCTTGCATTAGTTTGGCTCTAAAGAGATTCAAATTATGTAACAAGAAACCAATTATTCGAGCCCAAAATATGACCAGTTTGTTAATTATTAGAAAAAGGCAATACTAAACCAAAAAGAAAAATCATCATGGAAAATTATTATAATTGAGCTAAAGCTACAAAATACAATGGTGACACATAGCATGTGAAGCCAATTCAGCCTAACATGGGATGAGCCTGGAATCGGATTGAAATTGATGCGGAACCCAGAATTTTGTGATTGATTACCGGTTTCTGATTCCTAAGGGGAGAGTTGGGAATTAGAACCCCTATTCCCACAATTAACAAAAATACCCCCATTCCAATTTCTAAATTCCTAATTTATCCTGATTAATTAACGAAAATATAAAAGAAAAAAAATCAAATTAAAATTAGAAAGATGGATTGAAACCTAGAGGATTGCACCTACTACCGGTTGTCATCGTCGTCATGGTTGCTGCTAGTCATCTTGTTGTGATTGCTACTAGTCATCGTCGTGTCTGTCTTCTCTTGTAGCGCCTGCTGTTGTGTCGAGATATGCAGCTGTCGTTCATGGTTGCTGCCATCTCTAAGTATGTAAGCCTCGATAAGTAGATTCTGTAACATAAACATTGTTTATTTATGCAGTTATTATTTATTATGGTTGTGGAATTCAATTATAATAATAATTATTATTACTATTTTAATTACTATTATTATTTTAATTATTATTATATTATTAAAAATTATTATTATTATTATTATTGATGTTGTCATTGTTGTTGTTATTTATTAATTATTACTATATTTTATTTATTATTTATTTTATTAATTATTATTATTATCATCATCATCATTAAATGATAATAAATAATAAAGTGTATTTTAAAAAATTAATTCAGTCAATTCTGATTTTATGACTAAATAAATATATTAACAAAGACGAAGTTTATTTTGATTATAATTCTCACCGTTTAAATAAATAATTAATTATAATTCATATTTTTTATTATGATTCTAATTTATTTTGATTATATTTTCTTTCAATTATTAATTAATAAATGTAATATTTGTATTGCGAAATAATTATATATTATTTTGAGAGCACTGTTATTTAAAAAAAAAAAAAAGGAAGAAGAAGCAGATAAAATATTGACGAAAACAACATAAATAAGATCGATTGGATTTGTTCGCTTCTTCACAATGGAACCTCGACTCGGCTGCATACATTATTTTTGTCGACATTTTTTAACCGTTTGATTCACTAACAATCTTGTTAACCTATACAATTCCCAAGGAGATGAGAACCACTGAACCAGTATTTGCTTCGACTGGACCATAGTATAAAATAACAATTCTTTGTGGGTCACATCACAAAAATAATGAATTATAAAGGGCTAAGCAATAAAACTTATCCCCTTTATATATGAATATGGTTGGATCTTTCCTTCGTAGTGCATTTCCCTAAGCAACATCCATTTTATCGACGCGTTTTAAACACGTGTACTTTGCCTAAAATTACCTTATATGCAGAACTTTCAACCTATCGGGTCTCTCAGATTTGCCACGTCATCAACCACTTTCCCACTAACTTATCTGTAAAAATCTTAAAAAAAAAAAACCTATAAAAGTATCTTCTTCCTCCCTCCCCACATAAAAAATTCGTTCACATCTCTTTCTCATCAACCTTTTTTCTCTTCTCATTCAATACTCATAACTCTCAAACAATCCAACAGAATAATAATAAGAGCAAAAATCAAATTTCTTTAGCAGAGTTTCATCAGAAGCAATGAGTTACTACAATCAGAATCAGCCCCCTGTTGGTGTACCCCCTCAGCAAGGTCCTCACATTCTTCAATTCATTCTAATTATCTGGATTTTCGTCAATTATTTATTTTGGATCTGGGAACTTTTTAATTTTTTTTGTTTTTGTTCTTAAATTGTGGGTCTGTTATTGACTTTCTTTTTTTTTTTTAATTTTTAAATTATGGTTGTGTTTGGAAACGGGTGTTAGGTTATCCTCCAGAAGGATATGCGAAGGACGCTTACCCTCCACCGGGATATCCTGCTCAGCAAGGATATCCCCAGGGTGGCTATCCTCCACAACAAGGATACCCTCCACAGGGTGGTTACCCGCCTCCTCAGTACGCTCCTCAATACGGCCAGCCTCCCCGTCCTCAACAAAAACAAAGCGTCGGTTGCGTCGAAGGATGGTAATCTCTTTCTCTCTCTGTGTCTATATATATATATATACATAAAACAAATTTGGGCAACCACAACATACAAATCTGTAAATATGAAGGGTCAATAAAAGTATTTAGTTCATAATTAGGTCAATTTTCATGTTCGCTCCATCCAGATTTACCCATATTATGACTCGGCCTTCAGATGTTTGTTAATTTTAATTTGAGGCCCCTGATTGTACCGATGTGATGGTGAAGGTTCCGCGCCACTGGCGATGGTGGCCGGTGAGTGAAAAGAAACTAGGTAGATCTGACTTCTGAGTTAACTTGTTAGGGTGAGGCGCGTGCGTACGTTAGCAGACGTGCGCAGTTTTGGGTTTCGGGTTGTCTCTGTTGTTCGGAATTGGGAATTGGGAATTGGTATCAGTTTGACCGTTTCTCGTGTCGAGGATTATAAGGTTTTTTCACACGGATTTGCTTGAGTCAGTTGAAGGGTGTTTCGGACATTTTATCTATGCGACAATATTTGATATTTTCTATGGTATATTCTTTGTCCGATGGCTTTTCGAGTTTTGTCCTAATGTGTTAAGAGGATAAAAACAAGACAAATTTCTATTGATTATCTAATATTTTACACGTTATCTAATTTAGCTGAAGCATGGTAGTAGTTACAAATAATTTGTGAGCTGTTGTATTGGTATTATTTCTCAATTTACAACAATCCCTTAGCTTAGCTTAGCTTAGCTTAGCTGCGTTGTAACCTAAAAGCATTGATCGTGAAACTTGGTTTTAATTTGGTTGTGTAACTTTTTGCAGTTTGGCTGCCCTGTGCTGCTGCTGTTTGCTGGATGCTTGCTTCTGATAAACAATGAGTAGCTGCTTGATTGAAGTTTGGTACTAAGGCGAATTAAATATAATTCAATTCTTTAGTGTCAAATGATCGATTTGTGACTTGTTTTTAAATTTTAATTTCTAGTGTGTAATTTTTTTTCTTCCCCTTTCAAATATCCTTACTGCCGTTATTTTTCGTTAATAAGATTTGAGACTTTCGTTTGGAAGATTCGGTTTCTATTATCATATGATGAAAGGGCAGCTCACATTATGTAAATAACCATTTGGAGATTCATATGAAAGCAAACTGCACGGCTGTCATGTCTCTAGATTGCTCTTTTTAATTTTCGTTCTTTAGTTAATGGGTATCAATTTCTGTCAACTTTTTGTTTGGCATATTTTGATTAATTGATTAATTATTAAGGGGGGTCATATTATTGATTGCCTGGAAAAGTTGGCATATTTTGATTAATTGATTAATTATTAAGGGGGGTCATATTATTGATTGCCTGGCTGGAGAAACGAACATATGCTTTTGGGTTATGGAAGAAGACACAAGAATGTCTTTGTTGCACTTTTTGAAATGTGTTGTAAATTTTGTTTTAGTTTGGATAGAATCAATGGTACTTTGCTTTCATTTCAAGGGACGTTCAGGTAACAAGAATGAGGAAAGAGAAAGCACAACAATGAGAAGATGAGATGTGATGCTTGCGCTGTTATATTAGCCAAGTCTGTTGAAACAATTTTTGCACCATTGTCAATTTGTCATCATCACCAACAGGCTCTTCCAAAGCGCAAAGAGACTTGGTGATGCGCCATGTTTTGTACAAGAACACACGCTCTGCAGTAAAACTAACGCAGTGAAAAGATAAATTGGTGCAGCGGGGCTGATAAAAAAATATAGAAATAAATGAATAAGTTCAATTTACAGTCATTCTAAGAGTATTCACGAATTTAAGTGTTAAAGTTTATTAATTTTGTAAAATATCGGAAAATAACAAGCATAGGATTTAACGTAAGAGTTTATTATAAGAAATAATCAAATAATAAATAATTAAAGTTTACTTTAAAAAGTTACAAAAAATATTTATTTATACTATGAATGATTTTAATTTTATTAGAAAATTAATTTTAATTAAACTTATACTTAAAGTAGGAATACAATTTGAATAGGTAATTAAATTAAATTACAATATAAATTAATTAACATGTTCTTAAATATTATACATTTCAATGTAACTAATACTTTTTCAAGTTTTTGCTCTGCATCATTTGGCAGTTGGTAATCTCACCTCCAAAAATATAAAAACAAGATTATGTATTGACTTTTTGAAATTTTTGTAACATGGGAAAGGTCTCGATTCTTGTTATACCTTGTTTGCTTATTGCCTATTCCATTGGCAGATGATGACCTATTCTAGCACTAATTAATCAGTTTCCACTACAAAGAGTGCAACTGAAAAAAGTGATATTCCCGTTCAGCTTTGCCTATACTTTTTGTAAGTTTCTGGTATTGTTTGGCTTTTGGTAAACTATCATTGACTTCTCTAAATATTTGATTGAATTATATGAAGCTCCCAAATTTTCACAATTTGTTAAGAATATTCCTTAAAATTTTGAAATGTTTCATAAACCTCCTCTAAATTTTGTTTTTTTGTTTCTTTTCTTTTATTATTTAAGGCCCTCATTAATGGGTAAATTGTCAAATTCAGAGAATAAGGTGTTAATGAAATTTTGAACTTTATAATGATTAATCATAAGTTTTTTTTTACGTGTTTTAAGATTCTATAATTAGTTCATTTAATTATTACTCCAAGTTTTTTAGCATTTGGAAGTTAAGTATTAATCCTCATAAGAGCCTAACCAAATGATTTTCAAATAGTTTTATACAACTGATCACCCAAGTTCGTGACATATAGGGATACACAATTAAATATCCAATCTTAGAGTTTCCAAACTCCCAATGACTTTTTGAAGCTATAATATTTGTCATGTTGCTTATTATTTATTATGTTTTAAACATTCATTGTGTCACAATTGGGAAGCCTTCTTGTGCAATCCTCTTTTAGGAGAAGTTTAGAAGTTACCACAGGTAGCTACAACAACAACAAGCAATATTAATCATGACCATGATTAGTGTGGATACATAACATACATAATGGGATTTGATGATACAACCTACGCATATAAGATTGTTCAAATTCTTGAAGATCATTTCTCAATGTTAAAGTGTTATAGCAGCTCAAGTTTGCACTTTGGGGGTATATAGTAATTCTGGTGAGGAATTTCCTTACTGCCCCCTTGTTTAGCATATGTTGATGCAGAAATCTAGTCAAGGTTTCCACGACCAGATATCTATACCAATATTTAAATTTATTTTTTGTTGGAGAGATTGTTTTGCGTTGCAACTTTGCACTTAAGTAAATACTTGTGACCATGAGTACTTTCTGTAAAATTTTACTTGTGCTTACAAAGAATGGTTAGGGGGACGTCGAATATTTTTTCAGTATAAACCCTCTGACGCTCAAGTCAGTTTACAAGCCTTTTGAAAAAAAAAACTTATGCCACAACTCAGGTGACTTAATTATAATTACTTTAAACAAAAAGTTTTTTGTAAATCTAAAAGAAGAAAGAAAAGAAAAGAATTACAGAGAAAGAGAGTTGTGTTATATAAAAAGTGAAAGAACTTTCCTAGTTTTAAATTTCAGAAGATATTTAGAGAGGGTTGTGACCCCCGCAACTGGATAAGAAATGTAGTTGTTAACAGATAGAGTTATGCCCTAATTTTGTGGAGGGATCCGTCAATTGACTCTAACTGAGTCTTTAGGTTGAATTGGTTTAAGTTTCTCATTACAGATATCTTATGCGAGAATGTTGATCGCCTCTCGAGCCAGTTAAGTAATACTTCGAGGAGGATTTTGCTACCACCAACTTTTAGGTGGCAGGATATTTATAAAAACGCACCAAATCGTGCTCGCTCTTTTATCCCCAAATACATACTATTAGGGGTATTTGCTTCTAGAGGCTTGCACCATAATAATTATAAAAAGGGAAGAGTATTATGGTGTATTTACTAATTGTGAATGCAAATGGAAATTATTAATGTGTTTACTTATAAAATTAAAGGAGAGTGTGAATCAAATTAGTGAATCCCTACTAATTTGATAATAAGAAATGAGAGTCTCATTCGTTTCTAGAACTCCCTAAAATACCATCACTTAAATTTTTATTATTCCATCTTTGTCCTTATATAAAATCTAAAAATCATCCCAAAATGCTTAAACCCTAATCGATCAATTTCACCGTTTCAATAGTCATCACCAAATCATCTCATCACTAATGCTTGAGTTTGGTCATCACTACTGTTGTTCATCACCACTCACTCTTAGCTCATCGTTGTTGAGTGGTTGTAGACAAGCTGCCACTCCACGGTTAAAGAAACATTGGCCATTGTGTTAGAATGAATGAATAAATTTGAGGATTAATTTTTGATAAAATAAAAAACAAGTTTCATTTATGATATAACTTTTAATTTATGATGATTCAAAACTTCGATGAATAAAATATTTTAATTTAGTGTCGGTTTGGTATGACTTATTTAATGATAATAAGTTTTTGTTTAATCCTATAAGTTCTTTTAATAGTTTTTATCATTATTTGATTATTTTTTTAGTATGATTTTTAAAGATTAAATAATCTATTTTGTCTATATTAGTAAAAGCTCAAAATTTTGAGATTTTTAGCTTTTTTAAAATATTCAAATATCTAAAATTATTTGATAATTTTTTTTTATTCATTTCAAGAAATTATTACACGAAAGAGAAATTAGAGTGGATTAAAGAATATCGAATAGAAAAATGATATTTACATTGGCTCAAAACCCGAATCTCTAAACGACGCCGTTTCACCAAGGCTAAAAACGTGTGGTTTCACTTCACTAGATATTTTGTTTGTCAAATATAATTTTCATCTTTCCTTTCCTTCATTTTCCTTCATCTAGTAACCGAGCCTTTAAGCAACCTTCAATGTTGATGAGTAAGCTTGTAATGCTCTAGATTCACCAACAAATGCAAACAAGAACTGAATTTGAACTACTATCTATAATTTTTGTTGAAATCAGTGATAACCCAGATAGGAAAAATAGAGAAATTTGTCGGCAAGGATCAATTTTTTTTTTTTTTTTTTTTTGTTTCACCTATTCGACAATGTTTCTAGCTTGTGATAGAGCTTTTTGAAAGCCAAAGGCTAAATGAAACAAAGTGCAGCAGTAGAGAAAGTAAACTAAATTGATCTGCCCATAAAGATGCCAGGTTACAGCACTAACCACAAGAAAGCAAAATGCATACTGCAAAAACACAACAAACTAAACAATGACAAAAACTTAAGTTGATTTTTGAATTAATCATGTCAAGATTATGTAAATGTTGTTGTTATTACTGTGGGTTACCTTCAAAACTTCTTGCAGCATCTTGTCCATGCTGTTAACATTAGAGCCAAAAGAATTAACAAGATCAACAAAGAAGTGAAGAAAGATAGGAAAAGAACGTCCATGTACAAAAGCACATTTCCTTCATTTTTGTTCAAGCTTTTGCAAATCAAATTAGATCACGTAGAACGAAGAGAAACGAAGCCAAACCAAATCAAGTGATTGTAGAAGATTGCGATTGTGGAAGGTTGTGAAGGGAAAGCTGTAAAACAGTGCTATGACAAGCAAACGATGCCGTTTAAGCAAAATTAAATAATAATAATAAACGACGAGACGTCTGTCATTTTATTTTGTTTCGGGGTTTGACCCGGGCCAAACATCAGTACCATATCAAATAAGACACAGCGTATTCTTTTGGAAATATCTCGATTTCTCTAAAGATTTCACACATATTCGTTCTTGATCTAAAAACTTGCCGCATGTTATACATTTAGTTGTATTTAGAGAGATTAATTTATGCTCCAATGAGACGGTGTTCGCTTATACCAACAACAATATGTTGCTCAAAGACTTTAGCAATTCACTTATGAATCCTCAACCTCAATATGACTTCTTGAAAACTTGCCGATTTGTCTATGACATACAAACGAGTACTTGCAACTCAAACCGAGACTACTCTTAAGCTCACATGTACACTAAAAATTATAAAAAGAAATCAAATGAAATAGAAAAATTAGATGATGAATAAGGATAATTCGAGGAAACCCAAATCTCTAAATAAGTATTGATTATTTGAGAAATCAACAAGCTTCTAAATACAATTCTTTTGTTGCCAAAATAATAAATTCATGATACTTTTTATTGAATAGCATCAAAATTTATATAATAAAACTTATTTAAGATTATAACCTGAAAATTAATAATATTATGCATATTTTCACATAATGCTCTACTACTTACACATAGTTCCACAAAATAAGTGCAACTACTTTCGACTAATTCAAAATTAACCAACACCATAAAATTATTTTAAGAGTTTGTATCATTTAGTTGTATTTGAGAATTTATTAATTTCTCGTATAATTATTACTTCTTTAAAATTATGGGTTTCTTCGAATTAAGCCCTTTTGTCATTTATTTTTTTATTTGATTTCTTCTTATAAACATTAGTGTCCGTATCATAAGCCCATCAGCTCGACTGTTGCTTAAAAGAATACGTGCATGCTAGAAGATATTCTTGACAAGTATAACAAAGGACTTGTAAGTCATAAATATCTGGTTGTATCTTGTTTGCTTGTTAATTCATTGCCCTATTCTTTTGGATGATAATATATATATTGATAAGAAATATCTCTAAATTAATATTGATTGGCAAGTATATCCGAATATTGCTGATTGGCATAATAATCAGCTTCCACTAAAAGCGAACAGCAAATGAAAAAGTGATTTCCAATCGAACTTACATGTATCCAAGAACTAGATAAAATTGGAATAACGTCATGTTAAAATTAAACATCCATGTCATATATTACGATCAACCTCATCTTTAAAATCTTGCCATAAGAGGAGGAAAAAAAAAGCACAAAATCTCTACATTTTCCGTTCAACCAACGAACAATGGGTCATTTCTTGAGGAAGATATGCCACGACGTAAGTTGGAAGAATGAAGTTTGGTGGTGATATATAATTTGAATTTTAAAATAGATTAGAAATATGCCTAGTAGTAGTAGTAGTAGAGCTTGAATATGTTGCATGCATGATTCACGAATATACTCTTTAAAAGTATCTCTTTTGCTCTAATTTTTCTCCCGTACGTTAGTGTGGTTTTAAATTTTAATTGGTTTGTTCAACCATTTACTATGGATACTCGTAATATGTGGTGTTATGTGTAATAATAATACATTATTGGATTGAATTTGAAGTGGTGTATTTTCAAAGAAAAATGAAATCTCAATAACTAAAGATTCTAAGCGGGGCTCAGAACCAAAATCCGTGCGGCCCAGGTAGACTTACGGGTAATGTAGCTCCATTGTAACCCAGCCCAAAGGCCAATCTCAGTGAGCGGGCTCCTAGCCTGGTGGTGCGTGATCGCCATTAATCCTGGGATTGTCTTTATATCTACTCCTAATTTATAGTCAATTTTTCTCTTTAAATTTGTACGTAAAATTAATTTATATTTTTTAAATTAATATAAACGAGTTTTAGTAGAAGTCTGGTTATAGATATATCAATAAAATTAAAGCTTAGTTGTCGCAAGATCTTTACTTTTAATTGAAATTCATTTATATTTGGGATGACTATTTTGTAATTCGTAAATCAAGTATATCCTAAAAAGATAAAAATGAAAAAATAATGTTATTTATTGAAAACCCGAGTTTGTCCTTAAAGCTGTTAACTGTAACGGGAGACATGGTGATTGGGGTTAGAGTGATATTTTCGTATTCTTGAAGGTATTTTAAAAATAATCACTCTAGTACGGAGGTACACTGAAATTTACTCAATCAATTATATTCTAAAAAGATAAAGATAAAATGAAAAATAATGTTATTTTTAATAAATAATGAAAATTTTGTCGGTCAGAAACGTAAACCCCTGAACACATGTACACCTAGGTTTTCGTTTGTAACAATTAACGACGCATCCGCATCCATCGTCTGAGACTGAGTCAGTCCGTGCCCTAATTGCCACCTTCTTAAAGTTCCGACACGTGTACAACACCGTTCCGTGATTCCATCTCACCCTCCGTAAGCTTATCAACGCCTTGCCCTTTCATCTTGCCTTTCCTGCGTAACCAATTTCACAAACATGTGTCAGAAATTCCAAGGGGCGAAACACACGTGATCTGTTTCTCAACTGTAATTTGAACTCAAATTTTTTAAAAAAAAAACCCTAAAATATGAATATTTCAAATAAATTTTAAATTAAACATAAGCCTCGAATTTTTTTTTTAACCGCGTAACTTTAGCGTTTCCGGTAAGTTCCTGTCTTCTTCGTAAATTTTTTTCAATTGAATTTTGTATTTAATTGTATATTTGTCAAATTGGTTGTCACCCTAGGGTTTTGTGTTTAATTGTTTGTGACTTTGTGTAATTCGCTGTTGTTGGATCAGGTTCTTAATTCTGGTTTATTATTTAATTACCTTGTTTTAATTTAATTTCTTCTAAATCACTTACTGTTTTAAGCGCATTATGAATTTAGTAGAATTTGATTTGAAAATGTTCATCTTTTAGTTGAAATCTGGCGTTTTAGCCGAAGATAATGATAAAAATAATGTATTATTGGATAAAAAAAAAAAATCTAGTTGTTGAGTGAGTTCAATCATGTGCTGATAATATTGTGCTTTACTTACACTTGCAGTTTCAGATCCTTTTAGTGGTTACTTTTAGCTATTCTTTATGGGTGCCCCAAAACAGAAGTGGACACAAGAAGAAGAAGCTGCTTTGAAAGCTGGGGTTATCAAACACGGCGCTGGCAAGTGGCGCACAATACTTAAAGATCCGGAATTCAGTGGCGTCTTGTATCTGCGTTCTAATGTTGATCTCAAGGTTAGTTGTTTTTTTTTTTTTTTTCCTTTTTCAACAATTCTTGTGTACCTATAATGCTAGGACATGCATTGGTGAACTAGGTAATAGTGTTAATGGTGATTGATTTGTTTGGCTTTGATATGGTTTAGGACAAGTGGAGAAATATGAGTGTGATGTCAAATGGATGGGGTTCGCGAGAGAAATCTAGGTTAGCTGTCAAAAGAATACCGCATATTGCAAAATCAGAAGAGAACTCTTTGGCTGTGGGTACTACCATTGTTCAAAGTGATGAGGAAGAAATTGTAGATCCTAAACCACTCGCAGTTAGTGGTGCTATGCCACAGATTGCTTCTGCTCCAAAGAGATCTATTGTAAGGTTGGATATAGTTGTTTTTTCACTACCATGATTGTGAGGGTGTTGGTGGAAAAATTTTCATCTTTGTCACTTCAAAACATATCAAGTAATTTAATGGTGTGCTTCTACTTTGAAATACGTTGTATGATCCAAAATCCAATGCCTTTGTGGTTATAATTTGTATTACATGGAAGTATGGAACAATAGCAAGATTGTCTTTCCTTTTTGTAATTGTGAAACATAAGGTCTTTGTTTTCATTTTTATAGGTTGGATAACCTTATAATGGAGGCTATAACTACGTTGAAGGAGCCTGGTGGTTCTAATAAGACAACTATTGCTGCGTACATAGAGGTACTTCTCTATTTGAGGGAAAGTTAAATTGTTTTGGAATTCTAGATCACAACATTGCAAAATGATATGTTTGTTGTTGGTCTTTGAGCTTTTCTTGCGTTTTATTGAGATTATAATTCTTCGAAGAGATAATATGTATTTGCATTTTCATTAATTTATTGCTTACACAACTGACCTTCACTCAATATTGATTCTGCAGGAGCAATACTGGGCACCTCCTGACTTTAAGAGGCTATTGTCAGCTAAATTAAAGTATTTGGCAGGAACTGGAAAACTCATTAAGGTACTTATGTGCTACAAACCTGTGGCGTAATGGTAACTAATTTGATGCCTGGTAATGCTATACTTTGACGCCATGAGCTTCATTGAAATCTAATTTTAATACTTATTGTCAGTGACTATGGATATTTTAATCTTTTAACGTTGTGTTCTTATAGACTTTGGAAATGTTTCTCCCATTTACCAATTTAGATTGGTACAACATTATTTGGAATTGATTTAAGTATGATAAATGTACGACAATATCTATCTTTATGTTATCTTAATTTTAATTGAATTTATTATTACACCATTTTGTGGTTTGATGCTTGAATTGGGCAAGTCAAGTAATTTTAATCTGTAATTATGATAGGATCATGTGGAATCTCTTTGTCTATGGACTGGTTGTAGTTTCCAGAATATTGGTTTGTTGTCCTAGTGACAATAGTTGGACTGTACTAGGATCGGATTTGATGCCAGGTTGCAATTTTTTTTTCCTTGCAGATTAAACGCAAATATCGGATTGCTCCTACTCTGCCTTTTCAGGACAGAAGAAGGAATTCAATGTTGCTTCTGGATGGAAGGCAGAGGATTCCTCATAAAGTTGATAATGATGACGTCAATGTTCTTACAAAATCACAGATTGATCTAGAGTTAGCCAAGATAAGGAGTATGACTCCACAAGAGGCCGCTGTGGCTGCTGCTCGAGCAGTTGCAGAGGCTGAAGCTGCTGTGGCAGAAGCTGAAGAAGCAGCAAGGGAGGCAGATGTAGCAGAAGCTGATGCGGAAGTGGCACAAGCTTTTGCAGCAGCCGCTATGAAAACGCTGAAAGGAAGGAACAACAACCCAAAGATGGTAAAAGTCATTGCTATAAGTTGTTATTAATGTTAATCATATTTGCTAAACTGTATTTGCCAATAAAAAATGTACAAAAAAATGGTAAAACAAACTAGTGATCCACCTCAGGAAAATATTATTATATTCTAAATATTGGTTTTGGCTTGAAAGTTCAGGCTAGAGATTGTAGATGGACAAATTGCTGATTCAAGTTTCACTGAGAAGGCTTTTTCGAGCATTTAAGTTGATGCAGTTTTTTGTGAAATGTGCAGATGATACGAGCTTGACGAACACTAATGGGCGATGACAGTGTGCAACAGTGGGTTCATTTTTTTGATAGATTTGTTGTTTCACGCACGTCCTTGGGTGACATTGCCTGTATTTGTAAATAGGTTTAGGCCTTTTCAGCAGGATGGCCTTCTCCAGCTTATCTTGTTAACATGGTAGATCTTGTTTCCCTTGTCAGAATTTTCTGATATCTAGCTGATTTTTATTGAAATTTGGGAACTTAAAAAAGAAAATGCAGTAAATTGTAGAAATTTCGGTGTAGAAAGGAATAAAAATAGTTGAATTTCGAGTGATCCTACGTCTTTTAGGTGCCTCTTTGATGGAAAATGAATGTACCGTTCATAGTGTTTCAGCATTGAATTTGAATTCTCCCCACTTTTTTTTTGGTTTAATAATATAAACGGAAATTATATTTGTAATTTTATAATTTATATAGTCAAATGGCTTTCCTTAAACAACACTATAATAAATATGTATTGCTCCTCATTTCCCAAAACTCTTAGAAGGTAGCTTGTTGCCGCGATCGCTCTAATTGCCGCCTTCATGTTTTATTTTGAAGTTCCTCATTTCCCAAAACATGAAGCGTAAGTCAAACAAAGTCTCAAAATTAAACCTACCCTTCCCAAAACACATAACTTCGCAAGGATATAAAGTTAACAAGAAGCAGCAGCAGAACAAAAAATTGTGATATTCTTTCGTGTTAATTATTCACTGACCATCCGTTTTTTCATATATTTTTAAAAATACATAAATCTTTTTTATTTTAGGCTAAATTTTACCTAAAATTTATAAAATTATTCATATATTATTGCCATCTAAACTCTATGAGAGAAATTTAAAAAAAAAAAATTATTTTATCCTTTTAATGTAAAATTATTATTTCACTCTAGTTAAATGAATAATTAAAATAATCAAAATTGGATTGAGTTTGACATTAGGTTAAATTAATTAAAATAATTAAAAGAATTAAATAATTGAAATAATCAAAATTGGATTGAGTTTGAGATTAAGTTTGGACTTTAATTCTTTGAATCATTTTTCATTTTAATTTTGGTTGTTTTGTTTCATTTATTTAATTTTGATTATTTTGTTTCATTTTTTATTTAATATCTAAATTGTAAAGAATACAAGTTTTGTCATTTGGCTAGGGTGAAATAGTAATTCTACATTAAAGAGATAAAATAATTAATTTTTTAATTTTCTCTCACATAGTTTAGACGGCAGTGAATTTATAAATTTTAGGTAGAATTTAGTCAAAAAAAAAATTATATATTTTTAAAAATGTGTAAAAAAAATGGTGGTCAGAAGCAAGGAGTATGCCTGTGTGTTTTGATGAGAACATCAAAAAAACCTAATTCAGCTCTACATAAGATAACCAAAATACAATTGAGCAATCAACATAATATTTTTACTTACATTATGGATTTAAAAGCAGTAAATAGTCTCAAATTATCCTTCTTTAATTTATTTTAGTAGTCCCATTTATTAATAATTTTTTTAAAAAAATTATGTCTCAGTATATCCTGTAAAATCTCTAATTTATCCCTTATGACCACATTTCATATACTTCAGCTGTTTTAACTCTAAAAATCTTGCTAACTAAAATATAATTCAAGTTAATTTAGCATTTCTTTAAGCGCCTAATATTCCTCGTCAACGAAGAAAGTGATGAGCTTAGGGATGACAACTCAACCCGGACCCGACCCAGACCCGAATTTTTTGGACTGGGTTCAACCCGCACCGGATTAATTTTTTTTTTCAGAATCCGGATGTGAAAATGGAAACCCGGATATTTCCGGGTCCGGGTCCGGATTTAAGTATTCCGAAAATCCGGAACTCGGACCCGGATTTATTTATTTATATATTAATTTTTTAAAAATATTTAATATAAATATAAATATATTTTTTTTATTTTAGTCAAAAAAAATTATTTTTTAAATTATAAATAATTATTTTTTTATTTTAATTTAAATAAATTTTAACAAATCCGGGTTTAAAACTCAGAATTCGGAAACTCGGAACCGGACAACTCGGGTTTTAATCCGGATTCGGTATAGAAATTCATTATCCGAATCCGGAACCGAAAAGTCCAAATCCGGACCCAGACCCAGACCCAGAAATTGCCATCCCTAGATGAGCTTGATGTTCCTTCCTCATGTCGGGGGGACGGCAATCGGCAAAGCCTGTTGATAGCCGTCCGTAGCGTGGTGCAAGGTTTCCATTCAACCAAAGCGGCACTTCTTACAATTGTGATGTTTTATCATTTTAGTAAGGCAACTTTATCTGAGAAAAAACATGCGAAATAATAAAAAATTAGTTGTTGGGGGCTACTCAGAAAAATTGAGGGGGCAAGTATCAACAGTCCTGAACAAAAACTAAACAAAGTAATACAAAGTTTTATTTCCTCTTTTGCCCTCGAATTCATTTCGCTTCTGCTTAAGCCAGTCGTCGGTCCCCTGTTCACAATTTTCGTCAAATTTCAGGTATCCTCCCCGATTCTTTTTCGTGTAAATAACTGAGTATTTCATTTCCAAAACTTCAAGTCAGTATTTATTCTTTTTTTTTTTGGCAAAAATAATCTCTTGTTCAGCTATGGATGAAAATTCAAAGGAAAAAGAAAACGAAAGCGAGGCTTTGATGGCTCGCATCCAACAACTTGAACGCGGTACGATCGATTTCACTTTATAAATAAATCAAATGTTTTATTTTTATCTGTATAAAAATATAAATAAATAAATGATTTAATTCGAATTTTATTTTTGTTTTGTAGAGCGCGATGAATTACGCAAAGATATTGAGCAGTTGTGTATGCAGCAAGCTGGACCTGGTTACCTTGCTGTCGCCACTCGTATGCATTTCCAAAGGTAGTTTTGTTTTATTTTATTTATTTTTGACTCATTGTATCGAAATTAATGCCCTACTAGGACAGCTGGTTTGGAGCAGGAAATTGAGAATTTGAGAAACAAGATTGCTGCTTGTGCTAGACAGAATTCAAATCTTCAAGAGGAGCTTTCAGAGGCCTATCGAATTAAAGTAGAAAATTTCAACTTTTTGCCATATAATGTCACCATGGTAATTTGTTTTGTGAGCTTAGTGTGTGATTTGTTTTGTTTTGGCGTTTATAGGGCCAGCTGGCGGATTTACATGCTGCGGAGGTCACAAAGGTTAGGTTTTTTTTCCCTTTTTTTTTTTTTAAATTTTGATTGATTTATAACTGAAATATTTTTATATGTTGTGATGGGAATGATTTTAATTGTCGCTCAATTTAATTATGGTTCCAGAACATGGAAGCAGAAAAGCAGGTTAAGTTTTTTCAAGTCTGCATGGCAGCTGCTTTTGCAGAGCGGGATAATTCAATAATGGAGGTGATGGCAGTCATTTTCCTTTAAGTTCTTTTGTTGATTGACGAATTTATAGGAAGATCTATGTGTAAACTTTTGTATGTGCTGTCCTGGGTTGAATATTTTGAAAGGGTTTTGAAGATGCTAGTTTGCTGGTAACAGGCTGAGAAGACTAAGGAGAAGGAGGAGCTCATCTCTCAGAAATTTAATGAATTCCAAACAAGGTATCTTGAAGACCTTATATCTATTGAGTGTTCATTAAGTTCTTGTGATCACTTGTAGTAAATATTTCCTGTAGCTTGGTTAATTTGTGATGTTTTGGTGTCTATTTTCCTGTCATAAGTTTATGAGGATATTTTCTGTGGGACCAAAATAGGATTGCTCTTAACTTTTTCTCATTCAATTTTGGTCTTTTCTCTTAATGAGCTTCAGGCTGCTGTTGTTTTACTATGGATGTATCTATCTTACTTTTGAAGGACTTAATTGTGTGTGGAATTAATTTGGATATCCCTTAAGCTGAATTAAGTTTATACAGATTGGAAGAGCTGTCCTCAGAAAATATTGAACTGAAGAAACAAAATGCTACACTGCAGTTTGATTTAGAAAAACAAGAAGAGCTGAATGAAAGCTTCAAGGAGGTAATAATCTAGGTTCTTTTTTTCTAATTGACAAGAGAATCAAATATTTTTTTGGTCTCTTTCTAAATCGATCCGCTTATTTTGTTACTATTTAGGTAATGTCAAGATGCTCAGATTAATGGTGATATTCATTTGTAGGAAATAATTTGATTTGAATATCGTTGATAAACTTTCTTTTTTCTCCCAATGTTTTCTTTATACAATGGGCTGAATATCCAGTTGTTGGTTAATAAGAAGGTACTGGTTGACTGTCGGTGTATGTCCATTTTCTGAGTCAATTTGAAGAAAAGTGTCATTGTTGTTTCCTTTAATTAAATACCTGATCAGTGTCTTTTCCAATAGTAATAATAAATTGTCAAAATATTGTCTTTGTTAAAATTCCTAAGGTGTCAGGAAAACGGCATTTTATACTGCTAAATCATACCAAATATTCAACTGTACCACATAAGGACAGGGATTTTTTTGTATGTGGGTGTAAATTCAACCAATATTGAAATAAATATAGTGGTGCAAACAAGAACTGGGCAATATAACTACCCAAGAAATCTTCACCTGGTAGAGTTGTACGTTCATCACTTCTTTCTTCTTTCCACTTCTTATATCAGTCTTTCTGCTTTCTTCTTCGCACAGAGATTAATGATCCAATAACTCTGTCTGATGATTGTTTAGACAAAGAAAAGCGACATAATGACATTACAATTTGGGATCGTGTCCTTCTAGGCTGACTGTTGATGTATCTTTCAAGATCACTTTCCTTAATTCGTGCCTCTTTTGGAGGATTTTAGACCTGGATTAATGAACTAATTGGAGTATTTCATTGAAGAAAAGTGAATAGGATTTTCCTCTCTCGAAAATTTAACCATTTCATGTGAAGTATTAGCAATTTGGAAGTATGATTGTGATTGTTGTGATCTTGAAAGAACAATTTTTATTTTATTTTATTTTATTTTTTTTTGTGGCTTGAAGATGGAGCAGGACATTGGAGCTATCTGTTAATTTTTTTATTAATTTTTGCAAAATGCTGCAATTGTTGCGGTCTTTTTACTTGGCATTACAAGTAGGATGAAGATTGTATTTGAGGCTCTGATCCAGAGCTTTTCTATTTTTATGTAGTAAAAAAGGATACTTGCAAGTGCAATTGTTACTGAAAGAAATACAAGATATGTGATAATAGAGGTGCATTTTGGCCTTTTCAAGCCGTCAATGGTGCATGTTTGCACATAATTGTAGCCACCAAAGCAATTGTATATTACTCAAGATTGAACTGAATCAGGCTAACTATGTTTTCAGCAATTTTTTATTATTATTTTTGTCTGTTATTCTCACTGTGTTTCTGTTGGGAACAAAACTATTAGATAATTATTCTGGAATCTTTCTTGAAACTTCTTTTCTTTCAATTCATATTTCTTTAGTACTTACTGGGTTTTTCTCGTATATTGGTCTGTTAAAATAGGTTATTAATAAATTCTATGAGATCAGGCAGCAATCTCTTGAGGAACTGGATACTAGTTGGGAAGATAAATGTGCATGCCTGTTGCTTGATCCTGCAGAAATGTGGAGTTTCAATGATACTTCAACCTCTAAATACATAGTAAGTTTTATCTCACTTACATTTCACTTTTATCTGTCTTTTTCTTGATAAATGTGCATGTCTTTTACTATATGTGATTTACATGGATATTGTTTTGGTGTTCAATATGTTAACATCTTTAATTTTTTGCAAAACTTGCTATGATGAATGTAATGACATTCTTGAATATTTTGGTAGGTCTAGCTTTTGAAATTGAAATTTTAATAAGATTGAGATTTTGTTTTCTACAATCATGAATAACTTTGCTTCAGACAGAATGCATTGGAAGATGAGCTGGAGAAGACAAGGAGCTCTGTGGAGAATCTGCAAAGTAAATTGCATATGGTATGGATTTGGTCTTGACCCATGTTTGCTTGTCTGTATTAAAAAACAAATATTCTATTGCATATCAATCAGACGTGGATGTTATTGTGGAATCTAGGGTTTGGAAATCGAAAATCATTTGAAGAAGAGTTTTCGTGAATTGGAAAAGAAAATAGTGAGTTCTTTAATTCCTCAAGATATAAAAATGTTATCCCAACTCTCTTTTGCTTAAGCTTTTTGATCTTGTTTACCTGCATGCAGATCCATTCAGACAAATTCATTAGCAATGTGATTGCAGAGTTACATCTCTGCCATTCTCAGCTTAGAGTGCACGTTGTTAATTCACTTGAAGAAGGAAGATCCCATATTAAGTCAATTATCAATTTGATTGAAGAAAAGACCCGGCATTGTGATGATGAGATCAGAGGACAGAATACAGGGACTTACCATAGAGAGACTAAACTAGATGACTTTGAATGTCGAGATGTACATATAAATAATGATGCTGACACCAGCTCAGAATCTCAGGTATGTTTACTAGTGGCTCAGCTGTAAATTTGCTAGTTCTCTCTCTCTCTCATGTATTTAATGTTAGTTTTCCTTCTACTTGTAAGGAGATTGACTTATTGCTCTTAACCTTTTTCTATTGTGCTTGGTTTTGGATGCATGGATATTCAGCTTTATCTTTAAAATAGATTATGCCTGTGAGACTTTAATTGCAAGTTGATTAATTCTCTTAATCCCTGTGCTTATGTGCCACAAACTTGCACACGTGTGAATTCCTTTGATGAGATAAGGCTTTAAGTGAAACCAAATAAGTCTTTCAGATCAATGGACGTATACTAATCTATAGCATTTTTCTTTTTTAAGTTTTGTTGAAGAAAAAAACCCAAGGTTGGTGGATTTTTGAATTAAAGAAATCATGATATAATTGCTATGAGAGAGATGGCTTTCTTGAAGTTTTGGATCAAACACATCTTTACATTTGTCCATGTATGCATTTGCTTAAGTTAAATCACCAAATTCTCCTTGATCTATTACAGAGAAATGATCCTGCTTATTGTGACATTGAAGCTGATAGAAAGGGTGAAACCTCCAAAGCTCTTGCACAGGCGCTGCAAGAGAAGGTAAAAAAAATTATCTATCCCCTTTGTGTTCGTACAATTTTTTTTTTTTTTTAATTTTCTTTTGGGCAAAACTGGAATGTTGTGGTTTATACTACTGTTGCTGAAATTGTGGTTTATTTGCCAGGTTGCAACATTACTGCTTTTGTCACAGCAGGAAGAAAGACATTTACTGGAGAGAAATGTGAGCGCAGCTCTTCAGAAGAAGATAGAGGAGCTTCAGAGAAATTTATTTCAAGTAATTTCATGGCTTGACTACACACAGTTACTTGAGATGTTACAACATTACTTGATATATAAAAAATCCCTCTTGAGATTTTCAAAATCACTTGCATTTTTTATGACATGAAGCATAGATCTAGCTGTATGGTTGTACCCTTATCTGATAGTGGATTTGCTTGTTGCTTTTGTTGGATGATGATGTTGTTTGAATAAAAATATCAGACTTGTAATAAGTTTGTTGGTTGGAAATTTTATTGATGGAAATGAATGTTTTGACTTTTCAGGTTACTACTGAAAAGGTAAAAGCTCTCATGGAGTTGGCGCAGTTAAAGCAGGATTATCAGTTACTACAAGAGTATGACTCCTTGTTTCTATTCCCACAGAATTATCTGTTTGACCATCGATGCTCTGTAAATTTCCTGTAGTAGCTTCCATATTTTAATAATTAGCCCTTCTTTTCTTAATATATTTATATATTTTCACTCTGCTTCTTTGGGTTTGATAATGAATGGACGTTTACATTCTTTATCCATAATATCATTGCTGTGAAGCTTTAAGAGAAGTTTGATACTTGGATTTCTTTCTAATGGATTATCAGAAGTACCACTAACCAGAACATTACATTCTTGTAGGAAAATCTGTAATGAGATGAAAGAAGGAAAAGTTTTGACTGAAAATGGAGAAAAAAGAATTGTGATTCCTGAAAGAGACGGAAGATTAAGAAACCTGCTGAAGAAAACAAATCTGAGACGTTGGATTGGTACACCAGATTTTAGTGGAAATGAAAGTCAAGCGGACCTAAATACTCATGATGGGATCGGCACCAGAAGGTCCAATAGTATGGATATTTCCAGGTTGGTGAAACACCTGCTAATAATCCTTTGATTTGTAGAACCTTTATATAGTTTTCTTATTTATGCATGGGATGTTCCTTATTTTGTGTGTGAACATGCAAGAACAAATTACTTTAATATAGATTGTTCCTTCCCTTTTCTGTCTCTATGCTTGTTATTTTAATATTTGCTTCTCAGAATGAGGATTGAAAATGCAACCCTCAAAGAGAGCTTGGAAAATATGGATCATCTGACCTCTTCAATTCGTAGACTTCGTTTCTCGCTTTCTAAGGTAGGTTCTAACGTCACGATGTGAAAAATTATTCCTCCAACATGTGGGATGTTCATCTTCTGTTTTACTCAAGGTTGGGCTTAAAATAGCGTCCGAGTGGAGTTATTCTTATTTCAGTTTAAATTTATACTCCTGATTTTCAGCTATTATATGGTGAAGTGCCATTATTGTGATGTTACTTCTGTCACTAGCAAGCATGGTATCTCTTTTATGAGTATCCAATAGACCCGCGCTTATTAGCAATATCTTGCTCATTTCTTGTATTGTCAATTTTGTTTTGAATGCTTTTGTTGAATTTACAGGTGAAAGAGTCAGCTTCTTCTGAAGATACAATTGCTAGCATGTCTGAAACTCTTGATGATATCATTTCCGAGGCAAAACTTGTAAAGACTGCCCTTGGAAGCTCCCTACCCGTTAGTTGGTCAGTTGAGTCAGATGTTGGATCAATCAATGTAAATATGGACAGTGAGTCATTCGACATCCATGGAGACTCTAGCAATGAAAAGATAGATTCAGTTTCTGCTGCAGGATTGGAGATGGTGGAGCTCCTAATACTTGCAGCTCAAATCTTGAAGGACAGCACAATCAAGGAGGATTCCTGAAGTGGAAGCTGGTTTGAACTCCCTATGCTCGGATTTGTGAACACACTGATCCGCCGGTTTGTTTATTCTTTTGTCCCAGTTGAGGTTGCTTAGTTGATCATTTCTTGTATATTATGTTAATAGTCTGGGTGAAATGAAAATTAGCTGGTGCAAGTGAAAGATTTTGTGCAGCGGTAGAAGGGGCCGGCATGAAACATATGTGCAGTACTTGCGATTTTGTGGTCTGGAAGTGTGTTTTCACTGTTGATTTATCACCTTATATTTCAAATCTATTATGAGGGAGTATTTCGGGTTTTAATCCCCTGGGACACACTCATGGGTATGGTAATCGAGTAGTTGCTTGTACAGTGATATCTTAATTGGTTAAATATATTTTATATTGTGTTGCAAAAACTCAAGTTCCAAATGTCTTCTGTTTATTTGATTGCAGGTATCTTTATTTTGCCCTCTTAATCTATGCTCCCTACTTTGTGGCTGAAATGTATTTTGATCATTAGTGTTGAATCATTTTTGGGTGTGTTGAAATCCTGCGAAGAAAATTTAATTGACGTTCTTTGCTTGTAGTTAGGTTACAAGTTAAGTTACATCGCTGCGGGTGCTAGTTTGCTCGAAGTGGTAAAATTTCTTGAAACAGTACAAAAGGTTTGAGGTGGAAGCCTCGCTGCCATAACGAGTTAAAATGAAACAAGTTAACAAAATGGGCGCCTCTACCATTCACATCATCAGCAGCAAATGTGGTAACAATCGGGGCCAACACTTATTTCAAGCACACTCAACTTCACAAGAAATACATCAGTGCCACAAATCATAATTGGATCAAACACCAACAACAAAGTTTAGAAGTGAATACCATTTACGCACAAAATACTACAAATAAGAAAATCCCTTTGGAAGTTATGATTCGGCAGCAATTTGGAGGGGGGTTGTCTTCTCAGAGATTTGACTCTTCTCAAGATCATTCTCAAGCTGGCTGTAGTTTCCTTTCTCCCTGAAGAGTTGTACGTGATGATGCTTGCAGTAGAGTTTCCCCTCATGGGCAATATAATTGGACGGGCTGATAGTGCAACCTCCATGGCTGCACTTGAAGCAGCTCCTATGATATGCAGTGCCGTTAACAGAAACCTATATATATAGTAACACACCGGCATTTATCAGAATCAGAAGCTGTTCTGTTATTCATTCAATATGGTTAAAATCATATCAAACCCGTCCGAATGTTGTGCAAATGCATGAATGTTTGTTACCTTCTCAGTTGGATAAACGGTCTTATTGCATCCCACACATTTATCTCTGGTGCCCACAAATTTGTTGGAGACTTTCTGTGCGTTCTGTTGGATGAGATTTAATGAATGCAAGTTACAATAAAGCAGTTGAAACAATTATGATCACTTGACATAAATAAATGTGCTTTATTTCGAAGAATACAGTTATGAAGGGTACCTCGTTTTCAACAAGTTTTTCAGGTTTCACAATCTTTGGTGTTCCTGAAAGAACACAGAGAGGCAATCAATTATGTGTCAGATCAAATTCATCATAAAGGGTGTTCATAAATTTATAGTATAAATTGGTTTTACACCTTCAAAACTCTTCTCCAGGCTACCAGTTCTCTTGAAGAGCTGATCAAAGTGAGGCCTGCAATACAGCACCCCCTCAAAGGAATTGAAGTTGCTGAGCTGCAAATTAATGCAACATCAACACATCATCAACATTGGCTTTAAAGAAAGAAAGCGCAAATACCATTAAAAGGGTTTCGTGTCCATGCATTTACCTTGAGGGTGCCTTTGCAATGGTGGCACCGGAAGCAAGCTTTGTGATAGACCCGATTATCGGCCGTTAGCTTATCAACCAGGTACACAGTTTTGTCGCAGGCCATGCATTTTTGTTGAGTTCCTCCAAAGGGTGATGCCATGGCTGCTGCTGCTGCTGCTTGCTTGCTAGCGAGCTAGCTTCCGGTCCAACCGAACCTCAAATTTATTATTATTAGGAGAAGCAACTTGGTGGTTTTTTTTCTTTACCCCAGCGCCGTCTTCTTTTTTGTGTTTTATTGATGACAATGAAGAGAAAAAAAAAGAAACCAAAGTATGGGAGGGGAAAAAACCAGTGGAATTACAGTGAATTACGGGTAACTTGTAAGTGAATTTATAGAAATGATTGATAGGAATGGTCTGGCAACTTATAGCTATCATTTTGTCCGAATTTAAAGCAACCTCCATAGGAGCCACTTTGCTGTAACTATTTTTTTTTTCCCCTTTCTGAAGAAAATAATAATTTTTTTTTTAAGAGAAACAAAAAGTTTTTTACTTCCTATTTCAAAAGCAATTTATGTTACCAAATGCTTTTAAATAAAATCTGAAGTTCTATGAAATGTAAAATAAAAATTTCCAGGAACAATTATTTAACATGTAGAAGACCAATAAGGATGAGGCTTTTCCTTTCGTCAATGGTCGTGGACCCAAGGCAGCAGAATTTCATGATGAAGGGCTTAGCTGTATTCCTAGTTGGTTGCTTTTGCTTTGCTGTAATAATGGTTTTTTAGTAGCTGCTTCATGATCAATGACAATTTAGGTGCCCATGAATTCAGTTGGCCCACTTATCAATCTGATAGTCAAGTAATTTGTTAGATTAATTATCTTCCCGTTTGGTAAAACCATCCATCAAAATATCCTATTTAAAAGCTACGACATGATTAACGTCGTTTTAACCGGCGACTGGTGAGCTGAATTCTATCAGAACTAAAATATCTTTAAATGCTATTATTATAAAGAAATCAAGATCCAATGATCATCAGGGCATTTGGTCTAGTGGTATGATTCTCGCTTTGGGTGCGAGAGGTCCCGAGTTCGATTCTCGGAATGCCCCATTTGCTCTCCATGCTTTTTAGGTGGAATTACTCGAAAAGCACCACTTGAAGCGAAGATGCTATTTCAACAAACTATGGCCCCTGGTTCATTTACTTTGGAACCGTAATTATACAAAATATTTTTATTATTTATTATTTTATATGTGTGACAATAATTTGTGTTCTATCTTAAAGCCCTCTAATATAACTATGATTATAATGCTTTAACGTGAGAATAATAAATTAACTTGACTTTATTACTCACCCACAAACAATAAAGTAAGATTCAATTACAATGAATAATCAGTAAATTCAAGTCAGTAAAGCTTAAATTTTTTTATAATTTTATTTTTTAGCAAATTGACATGACATGTCGTGATTAATTAAGTCAAATAATATAAATAAATCATACGGGCCGAATGGTTATTCGCATTCAACCGTTTATTCTATCCTACATCACTTTGTGATAAGATATGGGGTTTATAATGATTCAACTGAATCATTTATTCAGTATTCTTTGAGTGAAAACAAGAAATTTTAGGTTCAAGATATTTGAAGATGACAATTTCCTCCCTATAATTATTAAATTTTACCACTTTATCCTATAGCTTTCATAATAATTTGTCATCTCCTTAATACTAAAACTTTCACATAAATAATTGCTTTTTAAATTAAAATTTTGACGTCGTGAGAATATTGGAGTATTATGAAAATTATGAGAAAGATAAATGATTAAATTAAAAAACATGGGAAGAAATGTAGGGTGGGCAAAGAAGTTCGACTTAAGTCATAAGTTCTTGACTCAATCCTTTTGCCTGTTTAAGAAAAAAAAGTCTTAGGCCATGTTCAGCTATTTTTTTTAAAATAAATTTATAAATTAGAATAATAAATAAAATTTAAATATTTAATTCATAAATCAATAATAATTTAAAAATTTAAAATTATAGTACTAAATCATCTCTTAAGTTTTAATTAATTAAGAGGATATTTAAATTAGAGTATTTAATATTAAACAAATAAAATTTATTAAATTAATTTATTATTTTATTTTGACATATTTATTTTTAACTTATTATTAATTATAATAACTTATTAATTACTAATTTATTTTAAATTTATAATATATAAAAAAAAAAGTGAAAGTAACCCTTCTACCTCCCGTACAATGAATTTGGACCTAGGCTTGAAAAAATAAATATGTCTAGTATATTTGAGGATGTGGCTCATCTTGGATCGACACCCAGAGCCTAAAATGAGCAGTTGAAGCATCTCAACAATTCTGTTGATTCACGGCATTCGCTTTCTGGGAAAAATGAATTTATATTATATTACAACCAAATATTGATTAGATGCCATCGACTTTTTAAACAAAGTTATTAACTTAAACAGATATCGACTTGCTTAATTAATCATTTAGTTGATTTATCAGCTAGTGCTAGTCGTCCTTGGCTTTTTTGATTGACTGGAAAAGGGCAAAAAAAGTAGAAATGTCTGGGATTCTTTCCTTTAAATTAAAAAGAGAAGTTGTATGAAAATAATATATCACTGGCTTTCATGGAAGCAACGGAAATTAATTGAGGATGAGTACTTTGTAATTTAATTGTGTTATTATTGTTATCATCCTTTTTTGTTTCTTCGTATGGAGGGCATGTTCATTGTGAAGTTCGAAGCTTCTTTTTAGCTTCAACACGGATGGAAAAGGGCATAAAAAAAAAAAAGATTGAAACTCTTTTAGGGTTTCATTTTAATACACCAAGCAAAGCTTATGCTGTATGATCTATTAAAATGACACATAATTTAATTTTAGAATAGTAGACTGCTTTTCTGCAAATGTATATTAAATTTTGTTAAGGGTATGGGAGGATAAGTGGTAGAAGACGTAACAGATAACACCTGTTGTAATTCTATATTTACATAGTTAGGATGCACTGACTGAGTATCCTCACTAGTTGTCGGTGTTGCAGGTGTAACACATTAATGATAGTTAATAATAATGTCAATAACAAGTGCTCGAACTAGCTCACATAGAATTTTCTTGTTGTCCCTAAGCTCTTAATTTATTTAAATATAATAAAATAAAGTGATGTACTATATTTATTAAGGATGCTTAGTTTGATATTATTTAATTAATATAAATGATAATTAGTTATTAGGTCTTATTCAAATAATGTCAATAACAAGAACTCGAACTAGCTCACATAGAATTTTCTTGTTGCCACTAAGCTCTTAATTTATTTAAATATAATAAAATAAAGTGATATACTATATTTATTAAGGATGCTTAGTTTGATATTATTTAATTAACATAAATGATAATTAGTTATTAAGTCTTATTCAAATAGTGAAATTTTATTGATGACAAATCAGTTGAGATAAAAATTAAGTATAAATATAATAATATTAATAAAATAAATTATAAATCCTTTTTTGTGACTTAATACTTCCGAATTCCATTTAATCCTAACTTTTTCTATCAAAATATTAAAATAATATTTTTATTTAGTCACTCATGGCTAGTTAAATGTTTTGTTAACCAAGATTAGGTAATATACAGTACTTTCTACTTTTCAAACTAAGTGGGTATGTTTAATATATATATATATATATATATATATATATATATATATTTATATTTATTTAGGACAACATGTTGCGACGAGCATCTTCCTATATCAACCTTACAAGGAGCCTATCTTTATTTATTACG